>CAUZXS010004271.1:87500-182341 GCA_963585895.1 Sepioteuthis lessoniana
TTCCATTTGAATTTTGTAGCCATCTGAAGAAGCAATTCGCAATTAGCAAATTGTCAAAATGAATTTATAATGGCATAGTATCTGTTGAATTTTCTTTGACATAATATAAAGTCACCAACTTTACTTTTGATTCAATTTGGGATTGAACCCCGGTCTCCTGGACCATTGGCAAACACTCTACTCATTAAGTAATAAGACTAATTTTTTATTTTATAGGTTGGCAACCCTGACTGAAAATCAAATGATCAATGTTAATTCATCAATAATCATTTTCTCCATCAATTGGACCAGATAAATGTCCTCTCTTTTGTCATATTTTTCACAGTTTGAGAAATAAATGATTGACTAAAATCGTGTTTATCTTCCTCTGTCTCTTGGCAATCCAAAAATGCCATGTGCCACTTTAAAACCTATGCCTTAGATTGATCTTGTGTTCTATTTTTGCGACACAAATTTAATCTAAGATAATCAAGTCATACTGATAGCATGGAGTTCTCTGACTCATCATCTGTCCCAATCATCCATCACTCCTGGCAGGTCCTCTTAGACTGCATCCAGTGTCCACACAGAGCTGATGTAAGCGAGTCTCACAACACTTGTTCAAGGACTACATTGATCAGCTGATTTTCAACAAAAAAAGAGAAGAAAAAGAAACAACCAATCTTATTACTGCCTATACCTTGTATTGCAGGATACCTTGAGGCATAAGCACCAAAATTTCTATGGTTATAAATTAGACCATGAAATATATCTTCTGCGTGTTAGGTTTTGAAAATTCCAAGACTAAGTTTTTAGAAAGAATTTAGATTTGTAATTCTAAGGCTCCATCGGCGCCTCACTTTCGGTCAGTCAAGTTAGTTTAAAATTTTTTTTAAATTATTATTTTTCTTTATTTCCCAATAAAAATTTTTAATTAAGTGATGTACTCCTATAGACTCCCACATGTGGCCGAGGAAAAGCAGGATGACCAGCTCGAACATACATACAGCAGCTCTATGAGGATACGGGATGTAGCCCTGAAGACCTGCCAGAGGCGATGAACGATAGGGAGAAGTGGCGAGAGGGGGTCAGGGATATCCGTGCTGGTGGCACGACATGATGATCTAATGGAGCTCATTCTGTGTCAAACATTAAATAAGTAAAAAGTAAAGTTGGCTCCCTTTTCAATAGCTACAACACTGAGGTGTAGGGAAGGGCGCTACTCCTTTCCCTGGATTGCTCCACTTTACCCTCGATATGTACCTTATATTCCTGAGTGTTAAGCAAGGAGTTATCAAGTACCATTTTTAAAGTCTTTTGGTATGATGCGACCTGGGATGGAACCATGTCTCCCAGACCACTGGTGAACACTCTACCCACTAAATGTCCAAATACGTCACCAAAGTGGTTTCACAATTTAATTCTTTTCCTGCAATACTTTGTTCAAAAGTTGTAGATTCTACAGAATAATTTTATGAAATAGCGATAAAAAAAAGAAAAAACCTAATAGATACTAAAAATATGAACTTTTCAATCAACTCTTGGAGAACTTATGTTTTCAGTTTACTTGGTTGAGTATTCATGTTTTCATTAGAAATACATTAGAAAGGATTTTAGGGGGTGTCCTCGTGGTGTAATGGTTAAAGTGACAGACTGCGAAATCGTAATAAGCGAGTTCATTCTCCAGTTCAGCTATTACGTTCACTTTCGGGCAAATACACTTGGGAAAGGTATGAACCCCCTTATCCTCCCAGCTATGTGTTAAATAGTAACACTACCGTTCTTCTAGGAGAATGGCTTTGGCATTAAATAACCTAAAAAAGGTTGATATGCCATTAAACAAAAAAAAAAAAACCAAAACCAAAGGATTTTATTATAGAAATGCCCTGGAAAATGTTTTAAAGGGTTTTATCATAAAAATGCACAGTAAATGATATAGAAATGAACTGGAAAAATACTTTACAATGGAAATACATTGAAATAGGTTTTTACAATAAACATATATTAAAAAGAGTTTTACTACAGAAATGCATTTGAAAAGATCTTACAATAGTAATGCATTGGAAATCATTTTATTATAGGAATGTACTTGAAATTATTTTACTATAGAAATGCACTGGAAATGATTTTATAAGGGAAATGCACTGAACATGATTTTACAATAGAAATGCTCTGGAAATTATTTTACTATAGAAATTCAATAGAAGAGAATTTTTGCTATAAAAATTCATTAGAAACGATTTTACTATAGAAGTGCATTAGAAAGGGTTTTACTATAGAAATGCCTTTGAAAGGGTTTCACTAAAAATACATTAGACAAGGTTTAAGATTAGTTTTACTAAAATGCAATTTTTAAAAAATCAATCAAGCTCTTTTTGATCTAATTTTAAAACAATTCAATAAAATATCATTCGGATGTAAAAACATTTCCTTATCTATAAAGAGAAATCTCGATAGAAATTTTGAGAAGATAGTCATGTCAGAATAATGGTTTAAGCTTGGCAGTACATCCTGTTACAATAACCACTACAATATTACCTTGATATTAGCTCAAAATATACGAGAAAGGTCTTTACAAGTGGAATGCATTGCAAAGGCTGTTTTTTGGCTTGTTTGTTTTTCGTTCTACTTATTTACCAGGTAGTAGAAGCCCTGTTGGCTGGGCTTAGTATATACTGACTGTATCATGTGCAGGAGAGTAAAATGAACACCCCCAACCCACCTAAAACAAGGAGGGGCTAGATATGACAATCAACTGCATTCAGTGGTGAGGTTTCAAGTTTTGCAGATCTTGGGAGCGTGGAATCAAACCCTTCATTGCTATTACTCTCAGGTTCACTCAGACCCAATGTGGTTGTACCTGTTAGAGTCCCATCTATGGGTCAAATAGAACTGTTTGACCATTTAATTGTATGCAAACAAATGAGATCTGGGAGAGTGTGGAGTACCCCTTCACTGCCATTACTCCCAGCTCCACTCAGACCCAGTGTAGTTGAGCCTGTTAGGGTCCCATCTATGGGTCAACTAGAACTGACTATTCAACTGTGTGCAAACAAATGAGATCTGGGAGAGTGTGGAGTACCTGTTCATTGCCATTACACCCAGGTCCACTCTGGCCAGGAGTGGTCTTACCTGTGAGGGCATCATCAATGGGTCAACAAGATTTGTTTGAAAATTAATAGTATTGGTTGGTTCGTTAGTTGGTTTGTGTTTCATGGCATATCAACCCTTGTTGGTTATCTAAAGCTAAATTTTTTTTTATATATACGAGTTGTAAGCAAATAGTTTGTAGGTCGCTTTATTTTATATGAGTTGTTTGAGTTTATTTATTTGCACATAGTTAAATGGTTTCAAGTATTCCTATCTAATGCTAATAATCTTATTTAATATAATTAATTTGTTTTCACACAATTAAATAGTTTCAAGTATTGTGATTTAACATTAGTAATTCTATTTATCAAGTATTCCTATGTAATATAAATAATTTGCACAAAGCTGTATGCTTTCAAATAAATAATTATAATAATTATCAGTAAATGATTAAACTGTTTGATTTGATCAATAAATGACCCTAGTACATGCTACCACTCCAGGAGAAAGTGAACCTGGGAGTAATGGTAATGAAAGCATAATCCACATTCCTTAAAGCTCCAGTACAGCAGCGTCACCATCAGATGCTGTTAAATGTCATACCCAGGACACTCAGGAGGATCTAACATCTCTGCAGAGGTGCAGTCAGCCTATTCTGTAGCCCAAGCAAACAGAGTGGTAATAGGTTTGGTTTGGTTGGGTTGGGTTTTATGGTATATCAACCATTGTAGGTTATTTGATGCCAAATCCATTTTTATACATACAAACAGTTCTATTTCAAACAATTCAGTTTAGTGTAATTATACAGTTTAGTTTTATTTGACCCATAGATAGGACCCTATCAGGGGCTACCACTCCGAGCCAGAGTGGACCTGGGAGTGATAGCACTGAACAGATACTCTGCATTCACCAAAGCTCCAGCATTACTGAAGCCTCATCATTAGATTGTTTAGTGTCATATCCAGGACACTTGTTGGAGGCAGTCTTACTCATCTGCAGAGATGCAGTTAGTGTATTCTATAGCCCCAGCCAACTGAGTCACCACATAACTGTGTGTAAATTATTATTGTTTGATAGGAATACTTGAAACCACATAACTATATGCAAACAAATGATTTTTATTAAATAGAATTATTAATGTTTGTATTTACCAATGCCTCCATATGAGCAGGATGCAACACAAGGTCTCTTTTTTAAGTGGAATTTAACAGTTTTGAATACAGAGGTTTTCTTCTCCTTGACCTGTTGCCAAACCAAGGTCAAAAAGCCCAATCTGCCCTATAATTTTATCCATAGATGAAGGGAGGATTGCCTTAATACCCTTAGGAAAGATATGAATCCAACTATGTGACATGCAAACAGCCTTGTCCAGGATTTGAACTCATGTCACTGTGTCTATTCCCTATAAGAGAGGGAATAGTTGGATTCATACCTTTCCCAAGGGTATTAGCGCTATGGGAAATGCAAACAGCCTTGTCCAGGATTTGAACTCACGTCACTGTGTCTATTCCCTGTAAGAGGGGGAATAGTTGGATTCATACCTTTCTCAAGGGTATTAGCACTATGTGAAATGCAAACAGTTTTGTCCAGGATTTGAACTTTAGTCACCATGTCCATTTCCAGCAACAATATCCATTACACCATGAGGCTCTTCCAAGAATTATCAATGTTAAAGAGAAATATTTAATTATAAACAAATTATTTGTATTAAGAATAGTTAATTCCATATAACTGTGCAAATTATTTTTATTAAGAATTGTCACTTGAAGCTATAATTGTTTACCTAGGATTATTATTATTAGTTACTGAAACCATATAATTGTGTGCAAACAATTGATTATCATTAGAGAGAAATAGTTACCCAAATGCATATAATTATTAGTATTAGATTGGAATACTTAAAACCATGTAACTATGAGCAAGTTATTTGTATTAGAAAGAAATTATTGCTATTATTATTATGATTATTACTATAGCTAAAAAAAAGTACAATTTTAAAAAAATGATGGCTAGGGAACATTCAAAATATAAACAGTTATGATTATAATCAAGCATTTACAAATGAATCAGATGTTGGTAGTCAATAACCCAGAAGTAGTTGATATGCCGTTAAATAAACCAAACCAAATGGACAGCTTTAATCCATTTGAGTTTCTGGATATAAAATGAGAGATCATTTTGATATTACAATCATATTGTAAACGGATCCCCTATTTTGTGGCCATATAAGATTCCATTCATTTTCATAATCAAGCATATTTTGATTGTTTATTGATTTAAAAAAAATTATCACCAGGGAACATTCAAAATATAAACAGTTATGATTATAATCAAGCATTTACAAATGAGTTAGATATTGGTAGTAAATAACCCATTAGGAGTTGATATGGCATTAAACAAACAAACCAAACCAAATACCTCAACTGTTTTTAGCCATTTATGTTTCTGGGTGTAAAGTGAGGGATCATTTTGGTGTTATAACACAGTTGAAAACTGATCTCCTATTTCTTGGCCATATTAGATTCTTTTCATTTTTATAATCAAATATATTATATATATATATATATATATATATAAGATTGTTGATTGATTTTAAGAAATAAATACAACAAAACATTAAGAAATATAAAAAGGTTATGATTATAATTAAACATTTAGAAATGAATCAAATCTTGGCATTAAATAACCCATAAGGAGTTGATATGCCATTAAACAAATAAATCAAACCAGATCCTCAACTGTTTTTAACTATTTGTGCTTCTGGGTGTAAAGTGAGGGATCATTTTGGTATTATAACGTAGTCATAAACTGATCTCCCATTTCTTGGCCACATTAGATTCCACTCATTTTTATAATCAAGTATATTTTAATTTTATTTATGATTTAAAAAAATGATTGCAATGAAACAATGAAAAATATAAAAAGGTTATGATTATAATCAAACACTTACAAATGAATCAAATTTTGGCAGTAAATTACCCATAATGCAATAAAACAAATACACCAAAGCAAACTGCACCTGAGTAGTGGGCTGAAAATGGTAACAATAATCACCAGATGCTACTGATATATGACTTATACAAGGTCCTCTATTTTTATACTAAAGGTAGAAAAGATTTGTTTACTAAGTGAAGAGCTGCTATGTTGGTGAAGGCTAAAACAGTTGTCTCTTCTCTCTTTTAGTGCCCTTTTTAAATGGCATATCAACTTTTCTGGGTTATTTAATGCTGAAGCAATCTTTGTAAAACAGCTATGATACTATTTAACCCATAGCTAATCTCTTGTAAATAATCACAGGAAGAGATAAATGTTCTTTGTTTATGATGTAGGTAAATAGTTAACCCCTGGGACTGACTGGCATAGATGGGTACATAAAAAACATAGGTTTGTACTGCTAAAATCAGCTAGAATAATCAGAAGAGTCCCGGTAACCTGTAGAGACTTCCTACACTCAGTCAGTGAAATACCACCAGTTAGAATTAGGGTGAAAAACTCACCAGGAGGATATTAATAATTGTTTTCATTTTGTTTTCATTCGTCTTTATTCCTCCTGCAGTGTCCCACATGTCTTGTTCGTCTAATTTGGATGGTCTTCGAGATGGGTGGTAGGTGGCCGTACAGCTGTGGTTTTGTAGGATGTTACTTGCAGAATTTCTTCGTATAGCCCACAGCCTCCTTGTGTAATTGCCATCAAGTTTTTTCTCCGTGCACTTAGTCAGCGTCCAAGTGGTAAAAAAATGAATTTGTGGAGGTGCCCGTGGTGTAATGGTTATCATCGTAGGAAATGGACACGGCAACATGAGTTCAAATCCTGGACGAGACTGATCGCATTTCACATAGCACTAATACCTTTGGGAAAGGTATGAATCCAATTATTCTCCCTCCAGCTATGGGCAAATAGTAGGGCAGACTAGGTTCTTCAGCCATGGTGAGGCATCAAGTCTAGGAGAAGGAAAACTCTGAATTCAAACCTGTTAAACTTCGCTTAAAAATTGACCTTGTGTCATATCCTGCCCAAGCGGAGGGGTTGGTAAATATGAATAAAACGAATTAAACTTGCGTCATGTCATTTGAAGGAATTTTTTTTTGAAACACCATTTACTTATCAAAAAAATTCCATCACACGCCATGACGCAATTTGAACATATCAACCAGTATTAATCCGTCTTTTCACATAGCAACATCTACAATCCCTGATGAAAACTTCTAATTGAATCAAAATTTATCTATCATAATTATTTCTCATACTAAGATAATTTTGATAAAACACTTTTGCATTCAAAAATAGATTGAACACAAAACGCATTGGCAAAAAAACAAACCATCAAACATATTTTCTTCAGTTTTACCTTTTCTATGTACATATATGTGTGAGAAAGTTTGACCCGGGGACTAAAAGGAATCTCAGTTTTTGGCCCTCAGTTGGGTCATTTCAAATTACCATGTTCACTGAACTCTTGACTCTTGATTAGACAAGCCTCCAAAAGATTCCCTGTTGAGGGATGAACTAGTAGAAATATGGATGCGTTTTTCTAAACCAGAATTTGATGCAATTTTCTTTTCAAAAATTTAAATTAATTGACAAAACTAAGAGACTGTTTATTTGGAAAAATACACCACCACCTGCCCCAAAAAATTGGTAAGATTGACCTGTTATTATTTCCTGATAAAATTATGGAGTACCCCTTATCATTACTCCCAGGTCCACTCTGACAAAGAGTGTTAATACCTTTTAGTGTCCCATCTATGTCTGAAATAGATCTGCTTGAAAATTAATAAAATATTTGATGCCATATAACTATTGGCCAACAAATTATCATTATGGAATAGAATTAGAAATGTGTTGTATACCCACGATAATAATCATAATGATATCAATCCAAGGGTACATTTATAAACACAGGCAAATACAGGCGAAAACAAATCACAGACAGAAACAAGTGGAGTCCGTTGTTCAGGTACAAATGGTTTATTAACTTCTGACTTCGGTTCTTTGACATGAGGAGAGAGACACAATTCTTAAAAGTCTTTCGTAATCATACTATGCTAACAACACCCCCCAATGTTCGGCACATCTCGTGGTGTTTTAGATCTCAATTTATCTTCGTTGGTCAGGACCCAAAAAACTTAACTGCCACCTCAATGGCAAAGAACTCAATTCTCTGTCTCAATGGCAGAAACTCAATTGTCTGCCTGCATGGTCCAATCTCAAATCCTCAACTGAGGTAATTTTTAAAATCCTCAAATTCTCAGCCCATCTCTTCTGGGCATGATATCCACACTCCAGCCTCAATTCCTGTCTGGAGTTTATTATGACAATGGTGATTGTCATTTCCTTTGTGTGCAAGTGTAAACTGTACCCAATGCTATGCACCTAAACTCTTAACCCGAATAGTTCAAAGCCCAACCAAACTGAATGATAGAATATAATTAATGAAAAATGATTAAAATAAAAAATCATTCCAGAATTATATAACAAATGGTTGGTTGGTTGTTTTACAGCATATCAAGCCTTTTTGGGTCATTTAATGCTGAATTAAGTCATTTTTATAAAAGTTTCTAACAATTTAGTTTAGTATAAGTATAGTTTCTTTGTTTACACATAATTAAATGTTAAAACAATTCTATTTAACCCATTCATAGGACCCTATCAGGTGCTACCACTCTGAGCTAGAGAGGACCAGGGACCAATGGCTATAAAGGGGTACTCTGTATTACAGGAGCCTCACCATCAGATTGCTTAGTGTCATACCCAGGAAATTTGTTGGGGGGAGCCTTAACCCTTTGCAGAGATGCAGTTAATGTATTCTGCAGCCCCAGCCAACTGTGCCATGAATTAGTAAGGTTTTTTAGGAATACTTGAAACCATTTAACTGTATGCAAGTAGTATTCAGAATTGTTACTTGAAGCTAAAAATTGTTCAGAAAGGATTATTACTTACCTAAAAACAACTATTTACAAATGATTATTATTCAATTGAAATAGTTACCTTGAACAATAGAATTGTTTATAAATTATTTGTATTAGATTGGAATACTTGAAACCATATAACTGTATTCAAATCATTTGTATTAGATTGGTTTAATTTCTTATGTTTTAATGTTATATCAACTTCTGTGGGTCATTTAATGGTGAAAAGAGTTAGATTGGTTTTGTCTTCTATGTGGGTTGTACTGTTTAAGGTTTTTATGATATTGTTTGATATTTGTTCAGGTTTTGGGGAAATGATTAATTTGGTTAGATTTGAGGAAAAGATTTTTTTTAAACTCAAGATGTCCTTTAGTTTGGTGTTTTTGAAAAGGTCCTTTAGGTTGCTCGTCTGGTAATAATTTGGGCAAGTTTGTTTAAAACTGTCACAATTTAAGAGAATGTGTTTGACTTTGCACATGGAGCGTATTGAGGTGTTTTCTCTTTTTAGGAAGTGTGAATGGGTGTAGCCAATGCAATGTTTGGAAAGTATAACCTTTTCCTTTCCATTTCTTCTATAACCTGCTGGCTACTGACTGATAGTATCTTGTATATGGTGGAGTTTGTTGTGTATTTGATCATCCAAAACCTCAATAAGATCAAAATCAACCCCAAAATAATACATTAGAAGATTGATGACCTTTGCTTTATTTTCAAACAGATTTTTGTATTATATTTCTATGATGCAGTTTTAGGCAGTATTTTGGGGGAATGAGATGAGTTTGGTATAATATTGGAAAATAAGTTTATGTCTTCTCAAAGAGAGAAACGGTTCATTAGCTTCTATGTATAAGCTTTCTATTGGAGAGATAGTGAAAGCTCTTAGGGCAATATGGAGTTCCTGGTGGTGGTTGGTTTCAAGTTCTTAGAGGTAAGACTTTCTAGTTGCTCCGCAAAGGAAACAGCCATAATCAAGCTGAGATCTGTATAATTTGATTAGGATCTTTTTGTCAACACCCCAATTTGTATGGGTTATGGCTTTCATGGAAGATGAAGGATAGTTTTGGGTCAAGAATAATGCTGAAGAATTTTTATCATTAAGGGTTTTCGGACTATTGTCTTCATCTTTATTGTTATTTCCACAACGTTTCAGCCGATATGTCCTCCGGCCTTCTTCAGGTGTTTGTTGAACTTGGGAACCTTCAAAGAACTTCGAACTATATCCTTTATTGAATCCACCGGGTCGCCTGTTCTGATTCTGTTAGCTATAACCAGGTACAAGTGTTAAGTATTCCTGTATTGTTACTCGCCTGCAGTCAGGATTGAACCTGCAATCTCCAGATGATTGTCTCCTTAGAAGCTTAGGGAACCAATACCTATAACCGTTATGCTATGTGTCCTGCTGGAGGTAGTTGGTAAAACATATTATTGATTCTTTTTGATTTCTGTTTGTTTAGGTTTTATGTCTTATCACCACTTGTAGGTTCTTTAATACTAAATCGATTTTTATACAAATGAACAGTTCTATTTCAAAGAATTTATCATCATGTCGCACTACTAGCGTGGATCTCCCTTCACCTATCTCACCACCCACCTCTATCATCAATTGCCCCTGGGAAGTCTTCCAGGCTACATCTTGTATCAATACAAAGCAGTTGTATATAGGTTCTAGCTGGTCGTCCAACTTTCGCTAGTCCATGGGAAGGAGTCCACAGGAGTACATTGTCTAGTTCATCTTACTTGGATACTTCTCATGATGGGTGGCAGGTGGTCATATAGCTGCTGTTTTGTAAGGTGTTGCCTCCAGGACTTCTTCAATACAGCTTGCAGCATTCTTGTGTAATTGCCGTCAAGCTTTTATCCATACATTTAGTTAGGGTCCATGTGGTGCATCCATATAGCAGCATTGACATGACCGCTGCTTGGAAAAACTGTGTTTTATTTTATCAGTCAGGTCTAACTTCCATATGACTGATAGCCTATCAATAGGTGTTGATTTCATTCTTGGTTGATGAGACGCTGTTTCCGAGGTTGATAAACTTGTCCACTAGTTTCAGAGGACCACAGTTTAGTGTGGAAATGTCGCCTCTTTGATTAAAGCACATGTATTCTGTTTTTTTCTGTGTTGACATGGAGGCCTATGCAACCTGCCACTTGTTTCAGGCTATGTAACAGGAATTCAACTTGGGCAGGTGAATTGGCTACTATGCTGATGCCATAGTGCTTTAAACAATTCAGTTTTGCATAAATACACTGTTTAATTGTCAAAAACATTTCTCTTTCAAGCTATTCTGTTTAGTCAAACAGTTTTAAGTCAAACAATTCAGTTCAGTATAAATATAGTTTTTGTCCACAGACAGTTAAATGTAAAAACGGTCCTATTTCAAGCAGTTCAGTTTAGCATAAGTACACAGTTCTATAAGTTCTATTTGATTCATAGCTAAGACCCTATCAGGTACTACCATTCCGAACCAGAGTGGACCTGGGATCAATGGCAATGAAGGTGGAGCTCTGCATTCCCCAAAGCTCCAGCATTATTGGAACATCACCATCAGATTGTTTACGATTATATCCAGGACACTCATTGAGAGGAAGGATTCTTAACCCTCGGCAGAGGTGCAGTCCGTGTATTTTACAGCCCCAGCCAACTGGGCAATGTAAAAACAGTTTTATTTCAGATAATTCACTTTAGCATAAGTACACAGTTTAGATGTCAAAACAGTTCTATTTCAAGCAATTCAGTGTAGCATAAGTATGCGGTTTAGTTCTATTTGATAAGACCCTATTAGGTGCTGCCATCCCAGGCAATGGCAATGAAGGGGTACTCCACATTCCCCAAAGCTCCAGCATTACTGGAACCTCACCATCAGATTGTTTAGTGTCATATCCAGAACCCTCATTGGGGTAGGGGGTCTTACTCCTCTGCAGAGATGCTGTCAGTGTATTTTACAGCCCCAGCTGACTGGGCAATACCTATTTCTGAGATTAGTGTGGTAGGATTTTTATAGGATTGCTAGTTTGCTTTTTTTGTTGATTTTACTGGGGGGGGACATTTTTCCTAATTAGGACTGACATGCTACCCAAGCTCTCAGTACAGTATATTTTATCATATTATGCTTACTTTTTCATATATGGCTCGTCACGGCTTTTTAAAATGTTTCTCATAGACATGGTTTTAGTTAAGCAATTTATAGAAACAATTCATTGTAATATGCCTTGTAGCCATGACAGTTACATTGGATTATCTTGTGGGTATTTGGGGTTTTTTAACCAGCCAATTGGCCTAGTGGGTTGAATGTTTGCCAATGGCCTGGGAGGTCGGGGTTCAAACCCAGATCAAATTATACCAAAGACTCAAAAACAGGTACTTGATACCATCTTGCTTAACACTCGGTATTATAAGGTATATATCAATGGTAAAGTGAAGCAATCCAGGGAAAGGAGTAGTACCTTCTCTTACACCTCGGTGTAGTAGCTATTAAAAAAAGAGCCTTTGGGTTGCCCTCGACTACGGTCGCCAACTTTACTTACTTATTTTGGTATTTGATCACGAGGGTTTAACTGATCCATCTTGTTATAAAACTGATTTGGTTGTGATTTTTTTTAGATTTTACTGTATTATTTTGTGTGCAATGGATTTTATTTGAGGATTTTGGGTGTTTTATTTTATTTTCATATTTTAGATTGTATGTGTTGTCTATTTTCGTTTCCATTTGCTCAATATTCTTAAAATTGTTTTTAGTTTCTGTTGGGTGGGGCTTGTGTTGAGTTTTGGTTTTCTTTTTTTTTTAACCTTGAAGTTGATCTGGGTCTATTTTTTGTTGCTGGTGTTTCATTTTCTTTTGGTAGTAATAATTGTTTGGTTTATTGACAAAGGTTTTTTTTTATATTGGGCATTGTGGTTTTAAGAGTTTTAATTAGATCTTTTAGTTCCTTTATTAGGCTTATCCATTCTTTTTTTATTTTAGCATTTACTTGGTTTTCATTTGGATTTGGGGAAGTTTTGGTGATTATAGCAAAAGTTGACTTGATGAAAAGAATTCCTACAAACCTTCTTGCTTCTGGGAAGATAATATTTTGAGTGACTTTAATTTTTATGATTGCTCTTTTTCCCAGATTTTGCAATAATTTAACTCTGTTCTGTGGCTTTCATTACAGTTGGTGCAGTTTCAATTATTTCTACATGTTTCTTTTCTATAGCCTGGTTTGTGTGCTCTGTTTCATTCATACAGTTTTCTTGTACAAGATTCTTTCAAATGTCCATATTTTTAGCAATTGTAACACCATATGGGATTTGGTATATATTTTTCAATTTTTGCTTACATATATCCATTTTTTTTAAATTTCAAATGGAGGTTTTGAATTGTTGAAGGTAAGTATATAAGTATTAATGTTGATTGTTTGATTTGATTTTCTGATGGTCATTCTTTTGACATCTATTACATTTTGTTTTTTTATTTCTATGACCAAGCTTAGGGATAAATCTTTGTTCCATATGCCACCTTTAAAGGTGTTTAATCTTTCATAAGGAGAAGTCTTTGTTCAATACACAACCTCTAGAGGTGTTTAGTCTCTCATTGGGATAATTATTTATGCTTATGTTTGAGCTTTTTTTTCAAGTTTACCAATATTTCAGCTAGTTTTTTTGTTTTTTTTTGTTGCCACTTCTGAGATGATGGTTCCATTTTAAAGTTTTTAACTGATTTGGGGGTAATTCTTGAAGAAATGTTTTTTTTTCTATAATAAATGGGGATGATTTCTTCTTTAGGGTCTAGTACAATAAATTTGGGGAATGTTTCTTTGTGATCTGAATACAATTCATAGTGGGGTCTTTTTGCTTGATTTTTTTTACAGAATCATAGAAATATATTTTGAGTTTCATTAACTATATTCCTCAACCATAGAGGAGCCCCACAAGAGATTATACCTAAGGGAGAACCCATTGGCCTATGGATATCAGGACTATGTTGTATACATTTGCTGATAGACATTGTGTTTCTAGGTTTTCATTCCCAAGATAATTACTCACCGAGGGACAGAAACAGGTATGGGTCTTTCCTAGACTGACTCTACAGCTACCACCTTCTATTCAGATTTTTGCAAAAATCTGAAAAAGGGCTGACATGGTCAGATCAGGCCTCCCCTACGACCTGTCTTGGCCAGTAAGAGACAAAGTGGAGTATTACAAGTCACATGAGCACTTTGGTTTCTGGCTCATGGACAACTCAGCCACCAGAATCCCATCCTCAAGTATTACAGGTTGCCACCAACAAGTAGCCTCATTAGAGACAGAGGTTTACCCCCCTGCAGAAGTGCAGTAAACATTTCAACAGCCATAGCTAACCGGACGGCAACCTTTAGGGGTTATTTAATGCCAAAGTCTTCTATGTAGAAGAACAGCAGTGATATTATTTAATCTCTAGCTGGAGTGGGGATAAGAGGGTTCTTTGGTTGCTTTGTTTAATGGCATATCAACCTTTATGGGTTATTTAATGCCAAAGCCATCCTTATAGAAGAACAGCAGTGATACAATTTAATCTATAGTTGTAGGGATAAGGGATTTCATACCTTTCTTTTGGGTATTAGCCCAAAAGTGAATGTAATAGCTTGACTTGAGTTTGAACTTACTATTATTATGATGTCACTATCCAGCACATTAACCATTGCATCATAGGGAGGTGCCCATGGTGTAATGGTTATCGTCGTAGGAAATGGACACAACGACACGAGTTCAAATCCTGGACCAGGCTAATTGCATTTCACATAGCACTAATACCCTTGGGAAAGGTATGAATCCAATTATTCTCCCTCCAGTTATGGGTAAATAGTAGGGCAAACTAGGTTCTTCAGCCTTGGTGAGGCAACTAGTCTAGGAGAAGGAAAACTCTGAATTCAAACCTGTTAAACTCTGCTTAAAAGTTGACCTTATGTCATATCCTGCCTGAGCGGAGGGGTTGGGACTTTGATATTTATAGGCTGTCAAGTGTTCCCACATGCAAATAAATAATTATAGGCACAAAAAAAAATGCAGCAGAATATTGAGAATATAATTATGATGACAATTTTTGCCATTAAATAACCCATAAAAGTGTTGATATGCCATTAAACAAATATGCATACATTCCCCCACCTCAACCTGCACACTTAACATCAAGAATATTAATGTTACTGCCTGATCACTAGAATACTTACTTTCAGGAATTAGTAAAAAGAAAAAAAAGTGTGATGAAGATATTAGTTGTACTTGTCTTCAATGAAACTATGTTGCTTCTAATGTTTTGGCACGCAAAAGATGCAGAATTTGTAGTCTGCACGCACCATTGTAGGAGTGCATTTGACACCCAAGCACTCAGTATGTGGTTGACACCTGGTTGGCTGGTTGGTTGGTTGGGTTTGCAGAATTTCAGCCCTTGTTGGTTTATTTAAAGCCAAAGTTTGTAATTTTTTTCAAGCAACTACAGTGGAATCTTAGTTATTATGTCTTTGGAAAATGGCATAGAATAACTAAGACAAAAAAAAGATTATTATTATAGACAGAAAAAAAACAACAAATATATATATAGTAAAGTAAAGTTGGCAACCGTAGTCGAGGGAGACCAGAAGGCTCCCTTTTCAATAGCTACTATACCAAGTTGTAGGGGAGGGCGCTACTCCATCCGCTGGATTGCTCCACTTTACCCTTGATATGTACCTTATAATGCTGAGTGTTAAGCAAAGAGGTATCAAGTACCATTTTTAGAGTCTTTGGTATGACTCGACCTGGTATTGAACCCAGGTCTCCCGGACCATTGGCGCACACTCTACTCATTAAGCCATTGAGCCGGTAAAATGTATATATATATATATATATATATGTAAACAAATATGTATATATATATATATGTAAACAAATATGTATATATATATATATATATATATATATGTAAACAAATATGTATATATATATATATATATATATATATGTAAACAAATATGTATATATATATATATATATATATATATATATATATGTAAACAAATATGTATATATATATATATATATATATATATATATATATGTAAACAAATATATATATATATATATATATATATATATATATATATGTAAACAAATATATATATATATATATATATATATATATATATATGTAAACAAATATATATATATATATATATATATATATGTAAACAAATATATATATATATATATATATATATATATATATATATATATATATATGTAAACAAATATATATATATATATATATATATATATGTAAACAAAGGAGGCTGGACGGAAATTACACAAGAATGTTGAGAGCAGTATTAAACAAGTCCTGGCGACAACACCCCACGAGACTCCAACTATACGGACACTTGCCCCCCATCACAAAAACTATACAAGTTCGACGAACCAGACACGCGGGACACTGCTGGAGAAGCAAGGACGAGCTCATAAGCGATGTACTCCTGTGGACCCCCACTCATGGATGTGCAAGTGTGGGACGACCAGCACGAACTTACATACAGCAGCTATGTGAGGACACGGGTTGTAATCCTGAAGACCTGCCGGAGGCGATGAGTGATAGGGAGAAATGGCGAGAGACGGTCAGGGATATCCGCGCAGACGGCGCAACATGATGATGATGATATATATGTAAAAAATATATATATATATATATATATATATATATGTAAACAAATATATATATATATATATATATATATATGTAAACAAATATATATATATATATATATATATATATATATATATATATATATAAACTATAGTAATTGTGATTCATAACCGTTTAAAATTTACTTCGCAGCTAATGTCTCCTTGTGGCTGAAGGGTTAGAAGCTTTGGCTTGACGTTTGAGTCAAACCGGGTTTCGATCCCAGCTACGGGAAGATACTGTCTAGCCACACTGATGAGTTCTGATATAAAGAAACAGATCTGTCTGTGGATGACTATATATATATATATGGATTTGGAATGGATTTTTTTATTAGACTTTTCATGCTTGCAGGTAAGATGTGTTGCAATTAAGAATGAAAGCTGTTTAATAATTGTCCAAAATCTCTGTAACCCAAGTACAAGGACTTTCAATCTTCATTGATCATTATCAAGGATGTGAGATGAATACTGTCAAAATATTCATTGATAACTGTTATATCCTTAGAAAAAGGCATAAAATAAGTAAGATAAACACGTATTAAGTAAGTAAGTTGGTGACCGTAGTCGAGGGTGAACAGAAGGCTCCCTTTTCAATAGCCACTACACCAAGTTGTAGGGGAGGATGCTACTCCTTTCCTAGGATTGCTCCACTTTACCCTTGATAGGTACCTTATTTTGCTGAGTGTTAAGCAAGGACGTATCAAGTACCATTTTTAAAGTCTTTGGTATGACTCGACCTGGGATTGAACCCCGGTCTCCTGGACCATTGGCAAACACTTTACCCACAAGGCCAATGATACAGTAAAACAAGTTATACAATGTCGCCAGTGTAGCTATTTGCTACCTACTCACTGAATGGATTACAGTCAAATATTATATCCTTATTGGGAGAGTTCATTGTTTATGTGTTATCTGTTGTTTAAATACCCATCTTTCCATATTATATATAACTGTACGCATGTAAATAGGCTTTCATCTGATGGTCAAAAATGCATAAATCTACTTTACATTATTTCTTATGGCAAATATTGTTTCAGTTTTTGAACAAATTACATTAGACAACTGAGATTCTACTGTATATACTTTCAGTTAATTATACCTATTTAAAGGTTATCATTTGTTTGCACACAGTTACATAGTTTCAAGTATTCCTACCAAATACCAATAATTAGCAAGCAATTATATGGTTTTAATTATTCCTACCTAATGACAATAATTAGCAAGCAATTATATGGTTTCAAGTATTCCGATCCAACACCAATAATTAGCAAGCAATTATATGGTTTCAAGTATTCCTACCAAATACCAATAATTAGCAAGCTATTATATGGTTTTAATTATTCCTATCTAATATCAATAATTTGCTAGCAATTATATGGTTTCAAGTATTCCAACCTAACACTAATAATTTACTGTAAATTGAGGCATATAAATCAACCTTTTAAGTCTGAAAAAATCTCTACAAAATTAGGGATTGACTTACACTGCAAGGCTAAAAGCAAAATCTTAACCATAAAATGGTCAACCAAAGGTCAAGGTTTGGATTTTAGCTGTATAAGTTGATCACTAGTTTTGTAGAAATTTTTAAGACTTAAAAGGTTGATTTATATGCCTCAATTTACAGTAAATTATTAGAGTTAGGTAGGAATACTTGAAACCATATAATTGCTTGCAAATTATTGGTGTTGGATAGGAATACTTGAAACCATATAATTGCTTGCAAATTATTGGTGTTAGGTAGGAATACTTGAAACCACATAATTGCTTGCAAATTATTGGTGTTAGGTAGGAATACTTGAAACCATATAATTGCTTGCAAATTATTGGTGTTGGATAGGAATACTTGAAACTGTGTGAAAGCAAATGATTATATTTAGATAAGAATAATTTACTAAAACCATACAGTCGAGTGGAGCAAAATTAAGAGGTGACTCCATATTCCCCAAAGCTTCATGATTGGAGCTTCACTATCATATGCAGTTTCATGTCATACGCAGGACACTCCTTTTTTTTTTTTACAGAGGACGTATTCTAAGGCTTAGTGCCCACTTAGTAACTGCAGATCTTCAAGCCTAAAACTTATATGCCAAACTAAGCTGGTCCTTATGACATAGTGGCAAATGTCCTAGGTTGTGACCTCAGAGTGAGCGAGTTCAAACTCCAGTCCCAATATTACATTCACTTTTGGACTAATACCCTTAGGAAATGTGAGAACCTCCTTATCCCCACAGCTATTGGTTAAATAGTATCACTACTGTTTGGGTTCTTTGTTTAATTGCATATCAACCTTTGTGGGTTATTTAATGCCAAAGACATCCTTGGAGATCATCAGTGATAATATTCAACCCATAGCTAGGGTATTAGTCCATAAGTGAATGCAATAGCAAGGATGGTTTGAACTTGCTTACTGTTGTTCTTCTACAAGAATGACTTTGGCATTAAATAAACCATAAAGGTTGATATTCTATTAAGAAAAAAGTTTGGTAAATACTAACAATGGCCTAGTTGAATTAGTTAACCTTGTGGGGTGCCAGAAGTTGCTATAATTTTCAAACAGACCTATTTGACTTATAGATGGGTCACTGACCCGTACTTTTTCAGTGGAACTGAGAGTAATAGCAATGAAGATGTGATTCCAAATTCTTCAGCACTCCAAAACTGGAGCCTCACAACTAGATGCAGTTCAATATCATATCCAAAATGTGCCTTGGCAGGAGAGAGGTTCTTATTCTTCTGTGCTAGATGTAGTTTGCACATTTTAAATCCTTGGTGAGGTCTAACCCTTCAGCAGAGATACAGTTGGTGAATTCTAAAGCCTTATCCGCCAACTGGGTTTAATAGGTTTGTATTCAGAGTTTTCTTTCTCCTAGACTGGTTGCCATATCAAGATTAAAAAGCCCAAGGGCAATAGCACAAAATGAAATGCAAACAGCCTAGTCAAGGATTTGAACTTAGGTCACTGTGTCTATTTCCTATGACAATAACTACTAAACTTTGAATGCCTCCTTAAAATACTCATACATTTATAATAATAAGTAAAAGTAAAGTTGGTGACCGTAGTCGAGGGCGACCCGAAGGTTCCTTTTCTAATAGCTACTACAATAAGGTGTAGGAGAAGGCGCCAATCCTTTCCTTGGATTACTCCACTATACCCTTGATAGGTACCCTATAATGCTGAGTGTTAAGTAAGGAGATATTAGGTACTATTTTTTGAGTCTTTGGTATGACTCAACCTGGGATTGAACCCCGGTCTCTCTGGCCATTGGTGAACACTCTACCCAATAGGCCAATATTAGTAAAAAAAAAAATTATATATTTACATACTGATAGTATATTATTATAATGTGCTTAATGGTATTATACTGATAATATGAACTCATATGCACCTTATAATAAAGTAAAAAAGTTGGCAACCATAGTTAAGGGTGACCCGAAGGCTCCTTTGTCAATAGCTACTACACCGAGGTGTAAGGAGAGTGCTACTCCTTTCCTTTGATTGCACCACTTTACCCTTGATCCATGCCTTATAATGTTCAGTGTTTAGCAAGGTGGTATCAAGTATCAGATTTCCATATGATCAGCAACCTATAAACAGCAGTCCATGCTTTTCCAATGTGTATGTTGCTATTGCTTTCAATAGAGGAGATATTGCTGCTGAGGTATGTGAACTAAATAGTATAATAGTATTATACTGTTATGCAAAAATGATAATATTATTACTAATATGAGTATAATAATAATATCAGTATAAACATAGTACTTAAACGAGTATAATAATATTCATCATCATCATATCATGCTGCTAGCAAGGATTTCCCTGACTCTCTCTCACCACTTGTCTATTGTCCATCGCATTCAGCTGGTCCTCTAGACTACATCCTGTGTCTGTGCATAGCTGTCGTAGATAAGTTGTAGCTGGTCATCCAACACCTGCTCGTCCATGTGAAGGGGCCCACAGGAAAACGTCACTTATGAGTTTGTCCTCACTTCTCCAGCAGTGAGCAGCATGTCTTGTTCATCTGATTTGGATGATTTTACAGATGGGAAGTAGGTGGCCATACAGCTGCTGTTTTGTGGGATGATGCTTCCAGGATTTATTCAATATAGCTTGTAGCATTCTTGTGCAATTTTCTTTATATGCCTTATAGTACTATGGACATGACCACTGCTTAGAAAAAAATTACGTTTTAGTTTATTGGATCCATATGACCGATAGCCTATCAATAGCTGACCATGCCTTCGCAAATCACGTTTTTTTATGTCATTTTCTGTGAATGAGATGGTGCTTCTGAGGTAAGTGAATTTGTCCCCTAGTTTCAAGTAACCACCTTTGTCTCATCTTTGATTCTAATTAAATCACATGTACTCCATTTTGTCTGCATTGACATGGAGGCCTATGCCACATGCTGTCTTCTCCAGACTATGCAGTAGGGATTCAAACTTACCGGGTGTATTTGCCAGAAGTGTTATGTCATCAGCATAGCCCACGCCCATGATAGTTTCTGCAGGGTATCATCTGCTTCTTGCCTTTTACATTGTAAAGCCATTTTCTTTCATAAAATCTATCGGTATTCGAAGCACAGTCTAGGCAGATTATGAACAGGTATTGGCTAGTGTATCCCTTTGCAGAACACCTGTGACAATGTCAAAGTAGTCTATGTCACCATCCAGTAAACAAACTTTATAGTTCGTAGTATGGAGAAATGGTAGATTTTGGTGAATCTGACCAGATGATAAAAATAAGTGGAAAAGTGAATAAATCAAACACCTACAATGGGTTTATTGGTAATATTTTGTTCTTTATTCATGGTAAACCAGTTGTAAATGTTTGATTTATCCACTTTTACATTTAATTTTATCACATAATAAAGTAAATTTGGCAACCTTTGTCGAGGGTGACCTGAAGGCCCCCTTTTCAATAGCTATTACACTGAAGTCTAGGAGAAGGAAAACTCTGAATTCAAACCTGTTAAACTCCGCTTAAAAATTAACCTTGTGTAATATCCTGCCTGAGCAGAGGGGTTGGTAAATATGATTACACTGAAGTGTAGGGGAGGGTGCTACTCCATGGGTGATAGGTGAACATTATTGCATTAGCAGAAAAAAGGAAGTCATACGAAAGAAATACTAGCCATTCTCGGCTTGCAGTCTGTCAGTCAAATGTCTTGTAAGAAATGAGAAGTTGTCTTCCCCGAGCAAGCTAAGCTCAGAGAACATGTTTAGGTTGGACGAGTCCATCTTTAGGGTATGGTAGGAAATGTCCCCATAACAGTTATGACTCCACCTGGGATTTTAACCCCGACCTCCCGGACCAATGGCAAACACACTGCCTTTTAACAATAATATAACAATATGAATGGTTTCTTGGTTTAATAGCATATCAACTTTTGTGGGGTATCTAATGCCAAAGGCATACCTGTAGAAGAACAGCAAAAGTACTAACTTTTCGTTAGAGTCCAAGTGGTACATTCAATATAGTAGTCTCAACACGACCACAGGAAGAAATCCCATTTTTATTTTATCAGAGAAATCAAATTTCCATATGATCAACAACCTAATAATAATATAATAATCATATCTATACAAATATTGTTATAATATTAATATAAAGCTGATATGAGTATGATAATGCTTTAATAATATTAATGTGTAAAATAACAACGGAGAAAAGTAGGCATTCAGCTTAACTATTTGGCAAAAGTGATGGGTCTGTTTACAAAATTCTGACATATAAATAAATAGTATTACTGTGGTACAGCCAACATTCATTTTCAAGAAGGTTGCACACACACACACACACATATATATATATATATATATATATATATATATATATATATATATATATTTGTATGTATGTATGTATTTCTTCCTGTGGTCGTGTTGAGACTACACCATATATATATGTGTATGTGTGTGTATGTTTAAGTGACAACAGCAAGTGTTATAAGGCAGCAAACTCCACACTTACCTCATGCCCCTACCCACAAGCAAGACAATTGCAAGAATGATGACCAACAAGTCTGAAACACATTTAGGAAAGCAGAAAATACATACAAGTAAGCATAAAAAGTAAATGCCAAAAATATATGAGAGGAAGGCAGAAGCAAGAGAATCTATTTACATTGCATTCATTTTCTACTTCTACAAGACGCAAAATATGAAACAAGGAGTCTTGCCTAGATAATTTACACCGTATACCTATATACAAGGGTTATTCAATTAATAAGGTAAATTTTATAATATAACGACTCACCTTACACCCACCAAAAAAAGGTTGTGGAGAAAACAAGCTCACATTATGGTCATTGGCATAGCAGTTAGATTGTTTGCCAATGGCCCAGGAGACCTGGGTTCAATCCCAGGTCGAGTCATACCAAAGACTCAAAAAAATGATGCCTCCTTGCTTAACACTCAGCATTATAAGGTATGTATCAAGGGTAAAGTGGAGCAATCCAGGGAAAGGAGTGGCACCCTTCCCTACACCTTGGTGTAGTAGCTGTCGAAAGGGGAGCCTTCAGGTCACCCTTGACTATGGTCGTCAACAATAAGAAACACATATTCTGGTAGGCATTTCTGAACAACAGTGTAAGATACATTAGTTTGGACTAGAAATATACTTCATCTCAAATATGACAAGGCAAATGACTAGAAAAAAGGTTAATCTAGTTCTTGTGTATAATATGCACCTCTAACTTATGGAAAAATTGTGCATATTATATGCAAATTATTATGGTAGACATCTTAAAACACTGAGAGAATTGTAATAAAACCCACTGGTAGAAATATATTGAATCCCAAAGCTCGTATTTTGAATACATTGAGCTATTAAGGTCCCATCTATGGGTCAAATAGAACTGTTTGACCATTTAACTGTGTGCAAACAAATGAGATCTGGGAGAGTGTGGAGTACGTCTTCATTGCCATTACTCTCAGGTTTACTCTAATCCAAAGTGCTGATACCTGTGAAGGTCCCATCTATAGGTCAAATAGAACTGTTTGACCATTTAACTATGTGCAAACAAATGAGATCTGGGGAAAATTGTGCATATTATATGCAAATTATTATGGTAGACATCTTAAAACACTGAGAGAATTGTAATAAAACCCACTGGTAGAAATATATTGAATCCCAAAGCTCGTATTTTGAATACATTGAGCTATTAAGGTCCCATCTATGGGTCAAATAGAACTGTTTGACCATTTCACTGTGTGCAAACAAATGAGATCTAGGAGAGTGTGGAGTACGTCTTCATTGCCATTACTCTCAGGTTTACTCTAATCCAAAGTGCTAGTACCTGTGAAGGTCTCATCTATAGGTCAAATAGAACTGTTTGACCATTTAACTATGTGCAAACAAATGAGATCTGGGAGAGTGTGGAGTATGTCTTCATTGCCATTACTCCCAGGTTTATAACACTGGCCTGCATTAAAAAAATTTTCCAGAGGTTAAAATTTTATCAAGAGATACATGATCGCCATTTTATGCTGAATTGAAAAATACCATTCATTGTGTTGGGTCAAGTCTGGTTTTTAAGATGTGCTTGAATATTTTACAAGTTGTACACAATAATAACACTTATTCAAAAGCCTGTAGACTCAACTTGTCACAGACAATTGTGGTTGTCTAATGTTTAGTATAGCATAAAATGTTGTAAGTGTAACACCCAACATGCTAACACCCACATACCCAGGAGGTAGGGCTTATCCCTCAGCTTAAAATGATTTTAATGTGCTGTGTCAAGTGTCAACAATGAGCTGAGTGCTGATCAATTTTGAGTGAAGAGCAGAATAAGTGCTTTTGTCAAGACATTCACATTATGGAAGAGCACTGCCAAAGCATGTGAGATGTAAACTTTCTCACTGACAACTGCTGGTACTTGAAACAGGATGCAGTAACTGCCAAGACCTTTCATCCATGAATACCTTCTTTTGTGTATTTTTCAGTTTACTATGGTACAATGTAAGCTTTCCGCAAATACAGCAGCCCTAAATTTAGCTTGCCCAGTCAGCTGGGGCTGTAGAATACACCGACTGCTTCTCTGCAGAGGAGTAAGATCCCATCAATGAGTGTCCTGAATATGACACTAAACAATCTGATGGCGAGGTTCCAGCAATGCAGAGTATCCCTTTATTGCCATCGCTCCCAGGTCCACTCTGGTCCGGAGTGGTAGCACCTGATAAGGGTCCTATCAATGGGTTAAATAGAACTAGACGGTAGTTGGCGTTTACTGTTTTTATATATTTAAATTGCGTATTTATGCTGTACTGAATTGTTTAAAATAGAACCATTTTGACATTAAAACTGTGTACTAATGCTACACTGAATTGCTCGAAATAGAACTGTTTTGACATCTAAACTGTGTACTTATGTTAAACTGAATTATATGAAATATAACTGTTTTGACATTAACTCTGTATTGCCCAGTCGGTTGGGGCTGTAGAATTCACTGACTGCACCTCAGTTTACTATGGTACAATGTGAGCTTTCTGCAAATACAGCTGCCCTAAATTTAGCTTGCCCAGTCGGCTGAGGCTGTAGAATACACCTACTGCTTCTCTGCAGAGGGGTAAGACCCCCCCCATGAGTGTCCTAGATATGACACTAAACAGTCTGATGGTGGGGTCCCAGTAATGCTGGGGCTTTGGGGAATACGGAGCACTCCTTCATTGCCATTGCTCCCAGGTCTGCTCTAGCCCGGCATGGGTTAAATAGAACTAACGGCATACTTATACTAAACTGAATAGCTTGCAATAGAAATGTTTTTGATAATTAAACCGTACTTACTTTTAAACTGCATGCTTATGCTAAACAATTATTTGAAATTGAACTGTTTTTGACATTGAAACTGTACTTTCACAAAACTGAATTGTTCCATATAACTGCTTGAATAGTTTGAAATAGAAATGTTTTTGACAATTAAACTGTGTACTCATACTAAACTGAATTGTTTGAAATGGAACTGATTATTCACATATAAATAGATTTGGCGTTAAATAACCTACAAAGGTTGATAGGCCATAAAACCCACGAAACCAAACCAAATCTAAATTTAGTATTATTTGTTTTATACAAGAAAACAGAGTTATAATACTGTTTTATAGATTTCAAGTAAGAACTTGTATCTTAAAAATTTTATCTAATTAGAAAAAATGAGTATGATTTTTAGATTCAGAATTAAAAAAACCTGCCTTAAAATCAGCTATTATATATTAAACCTTGAAAACACTGCAAGCCAGTGTTATTAGTTAATTGAAACTTTATGACAAGGTGCAAGTTATTCATATTCCTTAATAATACTTGAAACCATTTAACAGTGTGTAAACAAATTTACTTTAACTCATTTAATGTTGGGTAAATGTACACTTCATACCATGTTGAAAGACCAGTTTCAAAAGGTGCTTTGACCAAAGGAAAACTCATTGGAATAAATATGGTGAATGCCAAGGCTCAGATTTTGAAGAACGTTAACGTTTCCTTTGTTCATTTCTGTCTTGGTAAACACAACTTCAGTTTTCATACTTTTAAAGCACACATCATATATATAAGTTGACTGACTGTAGTCCAGGACAACCTGAAGGCTCCCTTTTCAATAGCTACTACATCAAGGTGTAGGGGAGGACACTACTCCTTTCTCTGGATTGCTCCACTTACTCTTGATGCATACCTTATAATGCTGAGTGTTAAGCAAGGAGGCATCAAGTACTATTTTTTGAGTCTTCGGTATGACTCGACCTGGGACTGAACCCTAATCTCTCAGTCATTTGGAGAACACTCAAATCAATATGTCAGTGGGCTGGTTATTTATGCATGAAGTTCATTCAATGAATAAAGTAAATTTTGCAACATAACAAGTAACGTTTCACTCCGGACAACAATTTTTTGCTTCATCTTTCAACATAATCTCTTTTCTTAAAAACACATTTTTCCCATTTAGAATTCGTTCAGTATAGAAATTCTTTAATTGAGTTTTTTGCAATTTATACTTGGTGCTCTTCATTTCATCATCACTTGTAAACTTTGTTCCATGCCAAAATGTTTACTTTTCATCTTTTGCAAAGCTAGAAAGACATAGGATTTTCCTCTAGGGGGAAGATTTACCCCTTTTGCAGAAGACACAGACAACATATTCTAAGCCCGAGTGACAGTCTACGCCAGATATTCTTGCATGGTTTTAAACCTTTGCAGAAATGACAATAACAATTTTTCAAAGTTTAACTGAAATATGGTTTAGTTTGGTTTGGTTTTATGACATATCAACCATTGTAGGTTATTTAATGCCAAATCCTCTTTATACATATATATTATATATATATGATTTGGTTTGGTTGGGTTTTATGGCATATCAACCATTGTAGGTTATTTAATGCCAAATCCTCTTTATACATATATATTAAATATATATGATTTGGTTTGGTTTGGTTTGGTTTTATGGCATATCAACCATTGTAGGTTATTTAATGCCAAATCCTCTTTATACATATATATATTAGATATATATGATTTGGTTGGGTTTTATGGCATATCAACCATTGTAGGTTATTTAATGCCAAATCCTCTTTATACATATATATTAAATATATATGATTTGGTTTGGTTTGGTTTGGTTTTATGGCATATCAACCCATGTAGGTTATTTAATGCCAAATCCTATTTTATACATATATATTAAATATATATGATTTCGATTGGTTTGGTTTTATGGCATATCAATCATTGTAGGTTATTTAATGCCAGATCCTCTTTATACATATATATTAGATATATATGATTTGGTTTGGTTGGGTTTTATGGCATATCAACCATTGTAGGTTATTTAATGCCAAATCCATTTTATTCATATATAGTAGATATTGAAAATATGAGTCAAATAAATTGAATAGTTCCAGGTATTACTATGTATCACTAACAATTTAATCAAACACCAGTTATTTGTTTACACACAGTTAAATGATCAAACAGTTCTATTTCATGCAATTCCATTTAGCATAGGTCATTTGTTTGCACTCAGTTTAAATGTCAAACAGTCCTATTTGATCCACGTAGAGGACCCTATCAGGTGATACTATTCCAGGCCAGAGTGGACCTGGGAGCAACGGCAAGAGAGAGGTACTCTGCATTCCCCAAAGCTCCAGTATTACAGGAGGCTCACCATCAGATAGTTTAATGTCTTATCCAGAACACTTGTTAGAGGGGGTGGGTCTTATTCCTCTGCAAAGATCCAGTCGGTGTATTCTACAGCCCCAGCTGACTTGACTTGTAAAATCTGGCTAAGAATATCAGAATTTTAGTTGGATGAATAGACAGTGAATTAGGATATTTAATACATGTAAATCAGTTTTGGTTTCTTTGCTTAATGGCATATCAACCTTTATGGGGTATTTCCTGAAAAGCCATCCTTATAGAAGAGCAGGAATGATACTATTTAACCCATAGCAGAGGAGATAAGGGGGTTCATACTTTTCTCAAGGGTATTAGTCCAAAAGGGAATGTAATAGTACAACTGGAGTGATATAGTATTTGTTTGTTTGTTATTTAATGGCATATCAACCTTCTCGGGTTATTTAATGCCAAATCCATTTTTTAGAAGAACAGTAGTGGTATTACCCTTTCCCAAGGGTATTTTGTCTGAAACTGTACATAATAGTGCAACTGGAGTTAAAACTTATGTACTATGATTCTGCAGTCCAGTGCTTTAACCATTACACCATGGGGACACCCCCACAGCTGGAGTGAGAACTCACTTTGAAGCCTCAGTCCTGCACTTTAGCCATTACATTTGAGGGAATCCAACCCTTCCTTTAAATGCATTCAAAATCAACTGTTTTTCTCTTTGTTAAATTAATGTCAAAATGTTATTAAAAGAAAATTGAGTGAAGAGTACCTACAGCATAGTGGGGAGGGGAGTCTCTTTGGCATAGTGAGGGGGAGTCTCTTTGGCATAATGGGGGAGAGTCTCTTGGCATAATGGGGGGAGTCTCTTTGGCATAATGGGGAGGGGAGTCTCTTTGGCATAATGGGGAGGGGAGTCTCTTTGGCATAATGGGGGGGAGTCTCTTGGCATAATGGGGGGGGAGTCTCTTGGCATAATGGGGGGGGAGTCTCTTGGCATAGTGATTAACAAGCTGAACAGTGACATCATAGTGAGTGAGTCTTAACTTTAATAGCATTACTGCATTTACTTTTAGACTAATGCCCTTGGGAATGATATAAACTCGTTATCCCTCAATCCAGCTATTAGTTCAATTGTACCACTGCTATTCTTCAACAAGGATGGCTTTGGCATTAAATACCCCAGAAAGATTGAGATACCATTAAACAAAAAAACTGAAATTGAAATTCTTTTATTTCTTTTCTTAGCAGAGATAAATATAATTCATTCAATTTTGAAAAAGAAAATTAGTTTCAGATATTTTTTACTAAAGGAGAAGGGAGACAACAGATAATCATTTCCCTCAGAGAATAGGTGTGTCAATTGGATACCTAACATTAAATAACCCACAGTGGTTGATATGCCATAAAACCCAAACAACCTAACATGGTAGTCCCAGAACACCTTTCTCAACCCTCTTGATATCATCTCCTTCCCTTACCATGGAATAGTAAAGACATTTTACTTTCCATTCTTCATCAAGTTAGCCTTTTTTTTATTTCTGTACCCCTTTTATATACTGCTTGTTCACGGAACAATATGCATATATTTCTGCTGGGACATATTTGTGTATTTTTTCAATATTAGTTGTATGTATATTGTGTATATTCTAAATGTTTTTATATATGTAAATGAGCTTATCTTGTCTTTTCTTCCATTTATTAAGCATTAATATATTACCAGTCCATTGACCTAGCAGTTAGAGTGTTTGCCAATGGCCCGGGAGACAGGGGTTCAATCTCCAGTTGAGTTATACCAAAAACTCAAAAAATGGTACTTGATGCCACCTTGCTTAATGCAACATTAAAGGGTATGGATCAAGGGTAAAGTGGAGCAATCCAAGGAAAGGAGTAGTGCCCTTCCCTACACCTCAGTATAGTAGCTATTGAAAAGGGAGCCTTTGGGTCACCCTCAACTATGATCGCCAACTTATTTTACTAATATATTACAGAAATACTAATGTGGATTTTGGTTTAGTTCATGGCATATTAAATCTTGTAGGTTATTTAATGCCAAATCCTCTTTATACATATATATTAAATATATAGGATTTGGTTGGGTTGGGTTTTATGGCATATCAACCATTGTAGGTTATTTAATGCCAAATCCTCTTTATACATATATATTAAACATACATGATTTGGTTGGGTTAGGTTTTAAGACATATCAACCATTAAAGGTTACTTAATGCCAAATTATCTTTATACATATATAATGATTATATTTGATTTGGTTGTGTTTTATGGCATATCAACCATTGTAGGTTATTTAATGCCAAATCCTCTTTGTATTGGTGACCCAAATGAATATCTTCCCTAACCCAAATGAATATCTCCCCTACCTCAAAGCAACCCACCTTACTATGTAGAACCCCAGAATTTTGTTATGGAACCCAAAGATTTTGTTGAATCCACTTTGGGAAACACTCTAGTAATGTACACTATTTCCTTAGTGGTTCTTTACTATTCTTGTCCCTACCCCTTACAGCTAGATTTACTTGATATCCCCTACCCTTCCTTTTGCTGCCCCTCCCTATGAAAGTAGCTGTAAGCTCTCACTGTTACCTTTCTCACAGATAGTTCTAGGTCAATAGATCAAAGTCAAACCAAGTGGGTGGGCAAGGGTAGCTGTCTGGTTTTATACCATAAATGATGATAGACTGGAGAAGATTCAAGGTTTGGTTTCTTTGTTTAACGGCATATCAAACTTTGTGGGTTATTTAATGCCAAAGCTATGCTTGTGGAATTAAGTAGTACTATTTAACTCATAGCTGGAGAGGGTAAGGAGGTTCATACCTTTCCTAAGCATATCAAATGTAATAGCATGATAAGTTTGTTTTGGTTTTATGGCACATCAACCACTGCAGGTTATTTAATGCTAAATCCAATTTTATAAATATAAACAGTTCTATTTCAAACAATTCAGTTTAGCCTAAGTACACAGTTTAATGTCAAAACTGTTCTATTTCAAGCAATTCAGTTTAGCATATGTCCACAATTTCAAAAAACAGTTCTATTTCAAACAATTCAGTTTAGTATACAAAAACAGTTCTATTTCAAACAATTCAGTTTTTCATAAGTACACAGTTTAGTTCTATCTGATCCATAGATAGAACATTATCAGGTGCAACCAATCCGTGCCAGAGTGCACCTGTGAGTGATGGCAATGAAGGAGTACTCCCCATTCCTCAAAGTTCCAGCATTACTGGAACCTTACCATCAGATTGTTGAGTGTCATATCCAGGAAACTTGTTGGGTGGGGGATCTTTCCCTTCTGCCGAAAAGCAATCAGTGTATTCTATAGCACCAGCCGACTGGGCAAAATAGCATTGCAAGAGCTGTCCAACACACTAACCACTATGCCATTTAGACTCTCCTGAGAGAAGACTCATACAACAAAATCAGTAACATATGAATTTTATATGTCCATATATAAATATATCTATATTTTATATGTTCATATATAGATATATATTTTATATGTCCATATATAAATATATCTATATTTTATATGTTCATATATAAATATATTTATATTTTATATGTTCATATATAAATATATCTATATTTTATATGTCCATATATAAATATATCTATATTTTATATGTTCATATATAAATATATCTATATTTTATATGTCCATATATTCATATATCTATATAAAGCAGCTAATTCCAGTCAGGAGAAATTTTGTATCTTTTTTCTCTTTGTTTTTATGCCTCCTTGAGCATCTCCTTGCTTTTTACCATCTTCTCACATCAACCTTTAAAAAAAATAAAATAATAATCTTTACACACAACCCATAAAATATTAATACACTATCTATTTCCATTGGCCTAGAGAGTAGAGTGTTCGCCAATGGTCCTGGAGACTAGGGTTCAATCCCAGGTTGCATCATACCAAACACTTTAAAAATGGTACTTGATACCTCCTTGCTTAACACTCATCATCATGAGGAATGTATCAAAGGTAAAGTGGAGCAATCTTGGGAAAGGAGTAGCACCCTCCTCTACACCGTGGTGTTGTAGCATTATAAGGTACTGATCAAAGGTAAAGTGGAGCAATCCAGGGAAAGGAGCAGCGCCCCCCCCACACACACACACACACCTCAGTGTAGTAGCTACTAAAAAGAGAGCCTTCGGGTCGCCCTTGACTAAAGTTGCCAACTTTACTTACTAGGAATAAAAAATCCAATTGGTTAGTCTACTTAGTTTTAGAAATCTGCCTTGACAGCAAATTTCCAATTTGAGGAGAAATACTGAAAAGAGAGCCTTCGGGTCGCCCTTGACTAAAGTCGCCAACTTTACTTACTATGAACAAAAAAATCTGTCTTGACAGCAAATTTCCAGTTTGAGGAGAAATATCAAATTTGTCTACCATAACTAGAAATTCCATTATTTTGACAATTTCAATTAGATAACCTCTCATTCTTCTTTCTTTTCTCATGTAAATTCTATTAAATATTTGTAAATTAGTTATCTTTTGTAATTCAATATTCAATAAATTTATTTGGAGGTGAATGGAATATTCAGTTTGGCTACGGGTGGGTGGGGGTAATTCAAGGAATAAAGTTTGAGAAGTTCTGATGTAAACAAACAGGCTGGCTATTAGTTATTTATCAACAGAAGTAAACAAAGTGAGTCCTTGGTGAAAAAAATGTATTGATCATTAAAGTTAACCAATGATTAGCCTATTCAGGACTGAGATGGGTGACCACATTAACAGCAAATATTGTAAGGTCTGTGTACCAGATGAACCAAAACTTAGTAAATAACAATAAAAAAAATGTATTGATCATTAAAGTTAAGCAATGATTAGCCTGTTCAGTACTGATATGGGTGACCACATTAACAGCAAATATTGTAAGGTCTGTGTACCAGATGAACCAAAACTTAGTAAATAACAATAAAAAAATCCATTGATCAATAAAATTAAGCAATGATTACCCTGTTCAGGACTGAGATGGGTGACCACTTTAACACCAGATACTGTTAGGCCAGAGCACGAGATGAAGCAAAACTTTGTAAATAACAATCAAAATAAAATCCCCACCAAATCTATCGTTCCCATTCAAAAATAATTCAAGAATTAAAAATATACGTTTGCATTTATAATTTACAGATTCTTTTCCTGTAAATTGAATAAAACACGGGTAAATTAGTTGTGTTTTGTAATTTGATATTCAAATGATTTATTTGGGGTGCGGAAGGAATTTTAAATTTCATTTCAGACGAGAGACATCAAGTAAAAAGTTTGAGAAACCCTGCTTAAGAGTATGTGCTCTACATTAGGAACCAATTCATAAACTTCAGTAGCAGTATCTCCTCTGCTAAAAGTGATGTCAACAAACACATAGGTAAAGCATGGACTACTATTGACAAGTTGACAACCATATGAAAATCTGATCAGTCTTGTAAAATAAAATGAGAATTCTTCCAGGTTGTAGCCATGTCAGAACTATCGTATGGTTGCACCACTTGGACATTAATAAATGGGAGCTATACAAAGAGGCTGCATGCTGTTTTGAACAATCCTGAAAGCATTTGTATGGCCACTTATTTCCCATCACACAAACTATTCAAGTAAGATGAGCAAGACATTGCTGGCTACAACTGAATTGGTTGGATTTTATGGCATATCAACCCTTGTGGGTTATTTAATGCCAAATCTTCTTTATACATCTATATTAAATATGTATGATTTGGTTTGGTTGGCTTTTATGGCATATCAACCATTGTAGGTTATTTAATGCCAAATCTTCTTTATGCATATATGTTAAATATATATGATTTGTAGACATTTTGTTGATAACATTTTCAAATGAGCCTAAGTTCATTATTTTCCACACTATTCAATTGAACATTAGTCATTTATTTAAACATAGTTAAATGACCAAACAGTTCTATTCCACACAATTCAGTTTAGCATAAGTCATTTGTTAGCACACAGTTCTATTTGACTCATAGATAGGACCTTATCAAGAGCTACCACTCCAGGCCAGAGTGGATCTGGGTATGATATAAATGAAGGGGTTCTCCACATTCCAGCTTCACTGGAATCTCTCCATCAGATTGTTTGATATCATATCCAGGAACCTCGTTGGTGGGGCCTTACCCCTCTGCAGAAAACCAGTTTGTGTATTCTGCAGCCCCAGCCGACTGGGCCACACGACACTCATTAAGTGTGTCTTACCCCTCTGCAAAAATGCAGTTGGTGTTTTCTGCAGCCCCAGCCAACTGGGCCACACGACACTCATTAGGTGCGTCTTACCCCTCTGCAGAAATGCAGTTGGTGTTTTCTGCAGCCCCAGCCGACTGGACCACTACTACTGAAGAATTAAAGATAAACTCAATTTTGGCCTGTTTGTCTAGAAAGTGTTAACAGATTATAAAGTTCTTCTAGAATATACTAGTATGATTGTTATGCCTAATGATAGTCAATGGAATCTTTGCTGTACGTGCTTACCTTGTCTGGAATGTAATACAGAGGTCGAGTTCTTCAACTCCAACATTATTAACAGACAATCACTACTCTCTAAGAATTACAAAGTAAACCAAATTTGCCTATATATCTATTTCTTACCTGATATTTTCTCAAGGTTAACCATTCTCACCACTTTTAAACTTTCAACTGGATTGTGTTTACTAAGTTTGGTACAAGGTCATAGATATGGATTATAATATCTGAGAGTGCAAAGTTAATGCTTGTTTGACAGAATTTTATTGTCTGTTTCCTCCAAGACAGCTGGATGGATTTTTGCTTCATTGGCATATCAACCTTCATAGGTTATCTAATGTCAGAGCCAGCCTCGAGGAAGGACAGTATTGGTACTATTTATCACATAGCTGTGAAGAGGGGTGTAAGGATGTTCATACCTTTTCCAAGGTTATTAGGTTTGATTTGGTTGTTTAATGGCATATCAACCTTTGATGGTTATGTTGTATAGTCACATAATACATCTGCATGCAGAATCATAACGATGACACAATAAAGACGAGCGAACACAGTTCTTTAGAAAAATATACCTCTCACTTTATTTGAAAGGGTTTGAAAGGGTTATGAAGGGTATTATTGTGTGAGAGGTGAGTTGGAGACTGAACAGAACTGCAACATACTGACCCCCACTCTTCTGGCCATAACAGGGTTTCTTTCCCGTTCTCCTGGGCTGCTCAACCGGAGGCCTGGGGGCCCAGCCTCTGCTGGGACATGGATCTCATTCCAGCATCTTCTCTCCAACTGATCTGAACTTCCTGTCGCCGGGGTTATATAATAATTTGACACCCACTTACTTCCTGCGGACGTCACAATTTCACACTCAATTCAACCCCTCAACAGTCAAGGTCGCCCCTGATCTCCTGATATCTTTGACCGGATGCACCTGTTATTTACACAGGTACATTTCTTCTTTTGACAGCTTGACTGGGGTCAATATGCAACAGTTATTTAATGCCAAAGCCATCCTTCAAGAAGAACAGTAGTGGTACTATCCAACCCATAGGGGGCTCATACCTTTCCCAAGGTTATTTGTCCGAAAGAGAACATAATAGTACAACTGAAGTTTGAAATCGCTTACGCAATTCCGCAGTCAATTGCATTAACCATTACACCACAAGGATACCCCACCCAGGGTATTAGTTTAAAAGTGAATGTAATAGTGTAACTGGAGTTTGAACTCGCATACTTTGATGTGGAAGACCAGTATGCAAGCCACTACACAATAGTGACTCCCCGCACTAGTTATTGTTCATTAAGTTTGGCAGATGCCCGTGGTGTAATGGTTATCATCATAGGAAATGAACACGGCGACACGAGTTCAAATCCTGGACGAGACTGATTGCATTTCACATAGCACTAATACCCTTGGGAAAGGTATGAATCCAATTATTCTCCCTCCAGCTATGGGTAAATAGTAGGGCAGACTGAGTTCTTCAGCCTTGGGGAGGCAACTAGTCTAGGAGAAGGAAAACTCTGGATTGAAACCTGTTAAACTCCGCTTAAAAATTGACTTTGTGTCATATCCTACCCGAGCGGAGGGGTTGGTAAATATGATTAAGTTTAGCACAAGGTCATGAATATAAAGCATAAAATCTGGAGTTATAGTGGATGCCTGTTTGACAGAATTTTGTCCATCTCTTCTTACATGGCTGGATGGATTTTAATTTTGTTACATTTTGTTGTTTAATGGTATATCAACCTTCATGGGTTATTCAATGCCAAAGTCGTCCTGATAGAACAAAAGAGGCAGTACTATTAATTGATTCTAATGGCATGTCAAACCATCTAGGGTTATTTTATGCCTTCATCGCATTCATTGTATGTTCCTATGAACATTTTTGTACTGTTGTTTTTAAAGATGGTTTGGTTTTATGACATATCAACCATTGTTGGTTATTTAGTGCCAAATACTGTTCTTGCATATATATTAAATATTATTTGTCAACATATTTCAAGATACACTCAGTTAAAGGATCAAACTGTTCTATTTCTAACAATTCAATTTAGCATAAATCATTTGTTTGCGCTCAATTTAAATGTTAAACAGTTCTATTTGACCTATTGATAGGACCTTCTCAGGTGCTGCCACTCCATACCATAGTGAACCTGGGAGTGATGGCAATGAAAGCGAACTCTGCATTCCCCAAAGCTCCAGCATTATTGGAGCCTCACCACATATTGTTTAATGTCATATCCAAGACACTTGTTGGTGGAGGGGTCTCACACCACTACAGAGATGTAGTCAGTGTATTTGACCCTTAGCTGGGGCTCTGACAAATACTATGACTCCAGGTCAGAGTGGACCTGGGAGTAATGCCAATAAAGATGTTCTCCATATTCTCAAGATCACCAGAATTGGAGCCTCACCACCAGATGCAGCATACCACTTTTTAGGGGAGTGTCTTACCCTACTGCAAGGAATACCGTCTATTTATTCAAAGCTCTGCCAACATATCAGAGACAATTCGATTGCACACTCGAGCAGTAACAAAAATATTCTCTAAATGATTTTTTGCCAACAATAAATCAGCATAAGAAGAATCAGTTCCTGGAATCTCTATAAATCAAGCAAGGATCAGAGAATCTAATCTCATGAACACCAGACTCGTCTCAAAGACACATGCAGATAGAGAGAGGGAAGAGAGAGAGTCCAGAGTTATATTTAGCATGTGTTTTTAATAGCAAATTAAAAAAATTGTAAAGTTGGCGACTGTAGTCGATAAAGATCTGAAGGCTCTCTTTTCAATAGCTACTACACTGAGATGTAAGGGAGGGCACTACTCCTTCCCCTAGATTGCTCCACTATACCTTATAATGCTGAGTGTTAAGCAAGGAGGTATCAAGTACCATTTTCTGAGTCTTTAGTATGACTCAACCTGGAATTGAACCCGGTCTCCTGGACCATTGGTGAACACTCTACCTACTAGGAAAGGTAATCAGAAGGAGCGTTGCAAAAATATTACTAAGAAATCATGTTTAAAACATCAATTCTTGCTCAACCACCAAAGCTAAGCAATAATGTGTCTGCTCAGGACTTAGATGGGTGACTATTAAGAAACAGTAAGTACCCTGAGAGAGAGCAAGAGATTGCATAACACTTTTCTACAACCTTTTCATTAAACTGCCTCTCTGTGTTTGATTTATTTGCTTAACAACATATCAACCCCTTCTGGATTATTCAAAGCCAAAATCTAATTAATTCCTAAATGTTTGATTACAATCATAACCATTTTTATTTTCAGCATTCAATTGCAATTATTTTTTTAAACTATACATAAATAGTCTTAAAATACACTTGACTATACAGAAATGGATGAAATCTTAAGTTTTCAAGAAATAAGGGATAAGTTTACACCTTGGTTATCATATTAAAATGATCCCTCACTTTAAATCAATGAATAAATGCCTACAAACAGTTGTTACATAGCCATATACATGAATATGGCCATGTGCGAAATGGACATGGCATGTTGGTAACTCACATACATCGAACATAGGAATCTCGAAATTCGAAAACACATAACGACTTCTTGTTCAGGTACAAAACCCTTTTATTACTTTTGAGTTAAAGGTTTCAACACAAGGAGAGAGACACAATCTTTTTATGTTGGCTTCTTCATCTGGCCCCTATCTCGTGCGGCACCAATGGCGTGCAAATTCGTCTCGCCTTAGTGAGCCGCAAAAGTCAAACCTCCTCGTTCGGCGCCTAGTTTTCAATTCTCCACAAACCTCTGGACACTTCTGGTGTGTTACGTCACTCGCACTCCGTCACCTGTTTCGTCTCGGACTATTGTGACATCTCTGAGTGACACCTTCATGCACCCACGTTAACACCTGCATCAATGTTTGCTCCTAACTAACTAGCCGAAAGGTTCTCAGCCTAACTAAACCCAAAGGCATGAACCGAAATCCCTCGGCTATTATATTACACAGTTGAAGCATCTGGTTTTGGTTTAGTTTAGTTTGGTTTATTTGTTTAATAACATGGGTGTCCTCGTGGTATAATGGTTAAAGCGATAGACTGCGGAATTGTTGTAAGTGAGTTCGTACTCCAGTCACGCTATTACGTTCACTTCGGGCAAATACCCTTAGGAAAGGTATGAACCCCCTTATCCTCCCAGCTATGGGTTAAATAGTACCACTACTGTTCTTCAAGGAGAATAGCTTTGGCATTAGATAACCTACAAAGGTTGATATGCCATTAAACAAAGAAACCAAACCAAACCAACCAACCTTGTTTGATAGCATTTCAACTCCCTACGAGTTATTCAATGCCAAAATCAGATTCATTTCTGAATGTCTGATTGCAATCATAACCATTTATATATACAATGTTCAACAGCAATCATTTCTGAATGTCTGATTGCAATCATAACCATTTATATATACAATGTTCAACAGCAATCATTTTTTAAATCATACATAAACAGTCCTAAAATAGAGTTGATTATGAAAATGAATGAAATCTAATCTGGTAAAGAAATGGGGGATCCCTTTGCAACTTCATTATAATACTAAAACGCTCCCTCACTTTACAACCAGAAACAGTTAAGTTTGTATTTTTTTCTATGGCATATCAACTCCTTATGAGTTATTTAATGCCCAAATTTGATTATGATCATATATTCTATTGCACTTATTTTTCTATGATTGTTGATTTATAACTAGTCACATGGTTTCAAGTATTCCTATCAAATACTAATAATTTCTGAATAGATCTATTTAACTTGTGGATGAGATCCTAACAGGTACTACCATTCTGGGTTAGAGTGAACCCGGGAATAATAGCAATGCAGGGGTATGCCACATTTCCCAGATCAAAGTATGACACAAAACTACACCTGATGGTGAGGCTCCAGTTCTGGAGCTCTAGGGAATGTCAAGCAACCCTTCATTGACATTACTCCCAGATCCACTCTGATCCAGAGTGGTAGTACCTGTTAGGTTCCCATCAGTGGATCTGTTTGAAGATTAATAGTATTGGATAAGTATACACAGAAAAATATAACTATGTTCAAACAAATATTTTTAAATAGAATTACTAATGTTTGGTAGGAATACTTGATACTATGTAACTAAATTATTTGTATTTTGAATAGTTACTTGAAGCTCAAGTTGCTCACTCAGGATTATTGTAATTACTTGAAAACATATAACTGTGTGCAAGCAAACAACTATTATTAAATGGAAATAATTACTTGGCACCTGATAATTATTAGAATTAGATAGGGATACTTGAAACCATACTGTGACACTATGTTGGTGGTCTGCCAAGCAGACGATCCCTTTGTTTTGGCACGAAACCAGACAAAGGGTTTGGACTTGAGATCTCGACACGACCAGAAGTAGGCAAGGGAACGCCAGTGAGGAGTTGGACAAAGGAACTCAGAGAAGTCAGTTGGCAATGGGCGACGGAGAAGAGCAGTTGGCAGTCGACACCGGACAGCAGAAGAGACCAGCCAGCATGAGATAGGGTTAAGCAGCAGTGAGGGAAGACCAGTCAAGATGAGTCAGCACTTCTCATAGTTAGTAGAATTTTCACTAGAAATACACACTAGCGTTAGTCTACAGGGAATGCAATGTCACAACTTAACCTTCTTGCACTTGAGTTGACCCAATACTTATTGTTCATTTGTTCTTTCCTCCAACTCCCTTGATTGTATTTCTTGTTGCCATGAAGAAATGTGCAATGCCCCTATCGGAACCACTAGATGATTCACCGGCCAAGATTGAAATGGTTTCGAAGACGTTGATGTATTCAGTGGGGGTATCGTCACAATATGACTGTGTGCAAATTATTTTTATTGGATAGGAATACTTGATACCACATAACTAAATTATTTGTATTAAGAATAGTTACTTGAAGCCATAATTGTTTACTAAGGATTATTATTAGTTACTTGAAACCCTATAACTGCTTTCAAATTCTTTGTGTTAGATAGGAATACTTAAAACTGACAGTGTGTAAACAAATGATTATCATTAAATAGGAATAGTTACTTTAAACCAAATAACCAGACATTGGCATAATGGTTAAAGTGTTTGCCAATGGCCCGGAAGACCTGGGTTCAATCCTAGGTCAAGTCATACCAAAGACTCAAAAAATGGTACATGATGCTACTTTGCTTAACACTCAGCATTATAAGGTAAGGATCAATGGTAAAGTGGAAAAATCCAGGGAAAGGAGCAGTTCCCTCTCCTACACCTTGGGGTAGTAGCTATCAAAAAGGGAGCCTTACATCTCAACTCACTTTAGTTTTTAAATGTAAAGTGAGGGATCATTTTGCTATTATAACCAAGTTGTAAATTGTTCCCCCATTTCATAGATTCCATTCATTTTTATAATCAAGCATATTTTAAGACTGTTTATATATGATTTACAAAATGACTGCTGTGGAACGTTAAAAATATAGTTAGGATTACAATCAAACATTTGCAAATGAATCAAATTTAAGCATTAAATAACTCATTTGAGTTGATATGCCATTAAACAACAAATCAAAACATGAAGAAAAAACTTAGTATCATTTCAATTTCTGCAAAACGCCCTCAAGTGGGCCTTCTAAACTTTAAGACCCTCAAAATAGGCCCCCAACTGTACCTGTCGTTCTCATAAAGCCTAACTAACTGAACCAAAAACTCATGTCATTTCCTTCAGCCAATCTGTTTGTATGCATCTATGATTCTAAATTTCTAGTTTTCCTATTTCATTATGTTCACATGCTGACTCAAAACTCTTCATATAAAAAAAGCAATTTCCAGTTCAGTTTCAATAATAATTTTAAGAGATCAGTATTCATGTTTAACATCCTTTTTAATCACTTATTAGAAGACTAGTTTACACATCTTGGTAGTTATATCTCATCGACTGAAATTTGATGTCAACAAACACATTGGTAAAGCATAGACTGCTATTGACAAATTAAAAATCATATAGAAACCTGATCTCTTTGATAAAATAAAATAGGAATTCATCTAAGCCATGACCATGTATGTACTATTGTATGGTTGCACTACTTGGACGTTAATAAAATAACTGAGGAAAAGGTAGAATGATTCTTGCTGTTTTGAACAAATCTTGGAAGTATCACCCTACAAAACAGCAATTGTATGGCCACTTACAACCCATTTCACAAACCGTCCAAGTAAGATGAACAAGAAATGCTGGAGAAGTAAAGACAAACTTTTTAGTGACATTTTCCAGTGGACTATCACACATAGACACTAGTGTTGGCTGACCAGCAAAAACTTACATCAGTGGTGTGTGGACACTGTATGGCGTCTAGAGGACTTGCCAAGAGAGATGATGGATAGGGACAGACGGTGAGTGAGAGTCAAGTGAATCTGTGCTGTCAGCATACTTTGACAATGGGATGATAATGAACTATTTCCTCCTTTCTTAATCAAAGCATGATAAACAGCTGTTAGGATGAAAAACCAACAGCTTCATGGGTCATCTAGTACTACCACAAATTATTTGTATCTATCGCTGAGTCAGTGAGCTGGTTGTCTCACAAAGATAGAATCTTGGTTCTTTGGTTTCACAGAAAGAAAATTGATAGCTTAACTGGTTCTCTACATCCTGCAATCATTTATTCCAAGAATTTGAAAATGCAACAGGATGCTGGTTTTGTAAAACTTTTTTCACCCAAAGTCTCATTGGATGGTAATGGAATGTTTTCCCAACTTATTCTACTAGACTATATATATATATATATATATATATATATATATATAATTGAATGGTAAATTAAAATACAGAGCAAATAAGAAATTGAATGACATTTATCAACCAGACAGGGAAAACAAATGGTCTGGTCTTTACATAAATTTAAAAAAAAAAAAAAAAAAAAATGATATTTGGGTTAGGGAGATAGGGTGGCTGGAATTTTTTGTGGGTTTTTCTAAATCTTCATTAGAAATTTTTCATTATTTCTTAGAGTGTTCACCAATAGCCTGGGAGACCAGGGTTCAATACTAGGTCGGTGTTATACCAAAAAATCAAAAAATAGTACTTGATGCCTCCTTGCTAAACACAGCATCATAAGATATGGATCAAGGGTAAGTGGAGCAATCCAGAGAAAGAAGTAGCACCCTTCCCTACGCCTTGGTGTAGTAGCTATTGAAAAAGGAGCCTTTCGGTTGTCTTCAACTGCGGTCAGCCAACTTATATATATATATATATATATATATATATATATATGAAAAGGGAAAAAAAAACAAAACCTAAGGTCTTCAGAGGATGATTTTGTTTATAGTTGAATTATTTGCCAATGTTAAACGTTTTGTTTTTTTTCCCATCATTAAACCCTCATCAGGACATTTGTGTACAGTGATGTTGTATCTTCTGAATTTTATTCAAATTGAATTCTTTATTTGTTAATTAAAACAAAAAATTTAGCAACTGTTAAACATTCCATTTACGTTTGCGACATTCTTTTTCAAAACTGTGTGATGTTCTTAATGTTTGAAATATTTTTTTGAAAATCTAAATTACTTGCCTACAAAAATAAATAAAATAAAATGAAAAAGCAAAAAGGAAAAAAGAAACATCAATCTAATCACTTATATATCTATGTTCACATATATCTCATTTTTGTTCATACCTATTTCAAATATCCCATAACACATATCTATCTCCATTAATGTCAGTCTGCTTCTTTCTTTCTCATATATATATATATATTATATTAAAGAGCGTTGGTTGTCACTAAATCATTTTGTGGGTATGTGTTGAACCAAGTGCAATATGGAGAGTGCTCAATATCTAGGATAGAGCTATTATATAATAATATTTTCTTAACTGCCAGATGATTGTTGTTTTGCAAAAAACTCCATTAAACCCAGGGTCGCAGTCTATATTCCATGAATTAAATATATATATCTAATATATATTTATTCATTAAAGATATATATATATATATATATATATATATATATATATATATATACTACATAAAAGAAAAAACTTTAAAAATCACTCATATTTTTTTGTAATAATATTTATTTCAACAGACCCTATATTTTTTTAAATGTTAGATCTGCATTATCAGACAAAGAAATAATGAAAAATTTCTAATGAAGATTTATAAAAACCTACAAAAAATTCCAATCAAATTCCCTTACCCAAATTTCATTTTTTTTTTTTTTTTCTTAAATTTATGTAAAGACCAAACCATTTGTTTTCCCTGTCTGGTTGATAAATGACATTCAATTCCTTATTTGCCTTGTATTTTAATTTATTATTATTTTACATTGAGCTCTCTTCTGTATTTTGAATTATACCTTGAATACACACGCTTAAAACGAGTGTCGGTAGGTGTCGTCAGTGATGTTTTAATCTTCTGGGTCATTGGGGAGTTTCGGGTCATTCAACATCATACTCCCCTCACCAGAACGACCCCCTCAGAGATGATCAATTTCTGAGTCACCTACCGTATACAACGCTAGACAAACTTATAGCTTGGACGGCTCGAAATAAATAATCCCTCAGACCAGGCCGAGCATTCGATTGGCTGTTGAAACCAGCCAATCGTATGCTCGACCTATTCTATTTAAAGGTGAGTTTGCGACTTTTCACTTTTTTTAACAAAAAAATTTTTTTCTCAAGAGGATTATGATGTTTGGCGTGGAAGGTACGTTAATTTTTTTTTTTTTCTTCTATTTAACGTTTTTTAATTTCCATTTTATCTCTCTCATCCATATTCCCCCCCTCCTTTTTATTTTCCATATATTTCTCCCTTTTCCCCCCTCTTCCTTTTTCCGTACATATTTACATGGTTATGCTGTGTAAAAAAAGAAAAAAAAAAAAAAAAAAGGAAATTTAAAATAGCATACTCACGATGTAATACAAATAAAAAAAAAAAAAACTATGTACATTAAAAGAATGTCGACACGTGAAATGATAAGCAATATTATGACTAACATTTAAAATTCTGCATATGCTCATTTAAATTAAAAACCGCCTATCAAACCACGTATTAACAGTATATCGAATGAAAGGTATTCTGTAAACTTCCTTATAAATGCATTTTAAAAACCGTTTAAAATAATATATTCAACACATCAAAAAACAACATAGACTGTCAACGTTAACAGAAAAGTTAATATGAATATTGAAGAAAGAAAATCCGAAAATAGAATTGTTCCAACCATTGTCTGACTTAGCATCGGATAATACAAGGGTATGTGTATATATATATATATATATATATATACACACACACACATACACTTGTGGGTTATTCATGTGCAGAGTTCAACAGAATGACCCAATTGATTTGGTTTGGTTTCTTTATTTAATGGTATATAAACGTTTGTGGGTTATTCAATGCCAAATTAATCCTTGTCAAAGAACAGTAGTGGTACTATTTAACCCATAATTGAGGGATAGATAGATAAGTTTGGTATGGTTTCTTTATTTAATGGCATATCAACCTTCATGGGTTATTCAATGCCAAAGCTGTCCTTGTAAAAGAACCGCATTGATACAATTTAATCTATAGCTAGGTGGTATAGGATGCGGTTAATACCTATCACAAAGGTATTGATCCTAAAGTAAATGTAATTGTACAACTGGAGGCTAAATTTGCTTCCTTTGAGGCTGCAGTCTAACACTATAAACATTATGCCGAGAGGACTTCCCCACCCCCTCGCTTTTGGTTTGAAAACAAAATAAGAAAAGGCGATGTGGAATCTATTCAAAATTCTATTTTATTTTAAGAAAGAATAGTATCAGCTATTTTGTTTTCCTATTGTCATCAACCTTTTACCTGACCAATAAAATGAAACACAGTTTTTTTCAAGTAAGGGTCATGTCGATACTGCTGTATGAATGCACTACATGGACGCTAACTAAATGTATGGAAAAAAAGCTTGACAGCAACTAACTACACAAGATTGCTGCGAGCAGTATTGAACAAGTCCTCAAAGCAGCAGCTGTACAGACACCTACCACCTATCAAATACTATCCAAGTTAAACGAACCAGACATGTGGGACACTGCTGGAGAAGTATGGAGGAACTCATAAGTGATTTACTCCTGTGGACCCCCTCAAATGGATGAGCAAAGGCAGGACGACCAGCTAGGACCTACATACAACAGCTCTGTGCCGATACAAGATTTAGCCTTGAAGACCAACCAGAAGTGATGGACGATAGAGAAGGGTGACGGTAGAGGGTCAGGGAGATCCATGATGATGATGATGATGATGATTGACATCAATTTGTTTTAAAGATTATATCATTTAAATGCTTGCCCTGATGCTCCTGAAGTCTTACTCAGAAGTTCTGCAGTGCTCATCTCATTACTATCTCAGGTATTGCTGCGATTTTATGATAAATAAAACCTTTCAATTTTTCAGTCATAATTAGCTATCATAAAAAAAATGGAAAAATAGATCTGATTCAAAAATTGATTTTGCTATAAGAAAGAAGCATATTTGCCATTTTGTTTTGTGATTTCCATCACTTTGTTTTAAAGATTACATTGACCAAATGCATTCATTATTGGGCCTATGGTGTCATGCAAAATAGTTCTCATCCCAAGTAACAGTCTTATTGTAAATAGTGAAATAACACTCAGCCCAAAATATTGGGTTTATGGTCTATAGCAAAATAACACTCAACCCAAAATACTGGGCTTACAGTGTATAGTAAAATGATACTCAGCACATGATATCTTTTGATAGACTAATACTATCTTAAGAATCAATGAAAAAGTTGTCCAGATAAACAAACTTATTGTTTTTATTGCTTTTGTTCTTACCAAAAATTTTCATCAGTACATTTTGCCATCTTAGAATAACTAAAAAAAGTTGTAATAATCATTTCAAAACATGTTTGGACTATTAATCTCATTCTTGGTTTGCAGTTTTTGAAGAGTGTGTGTGGGTGGGGTTCTCCCTTTCATGAAATGGCCGCAAATATAAGAAAAGATCCACCTATCCTCAACTACATGCACAAGACAGGTGAGTCTATTTTTGAACAACCCCAGTGATTCAGGTAAGTCCATATTACATTTTTTTAATAATATCTTTCTACCCTGTTAATCAAAATCAAAATGAAAGAATCATATTAGCCAACATGTTGAATGAATATTAAATTGCAGTGTAATATTTTATCTCTCATATTTATTTGGTATAGATTTTTGAAAATACAACTCAAGTGTTTTATGATTCATTGCCAACAATCTCAGGAAGAAAGGCCATTCTAATTATATTTTGCTGAAAAAAAAATAATTACATCAGAAAATTAAGGTAAATATGAGAAGATTAGAAGTAATTGATTAATTGATAGACATGAAGGGATTAGGAGAGATAGATATACATAAAGAAACTGAGATGAATAGAGAGGGGGAGATTAACAGAGATAGATAGATACAAGGAGATTAATAGAGATAGAGAGATAGATAGATAGGAGGAGATTAACAGAGATAGAGAGATAGATAGATAGGAGGAGATTAACAGAGAGAGATAGATAGGAGGAGATTAACAGAGAGAGAGAGATAGGAGGAGATTAACAGAGATAGATAGATAGGAGGAGATTAACAGAGATAGATAGATAGATAGATAGATAGATAGGAGGAGATTAACAGAGATAGATAGATACAAGGAGATTAACAGAGATAGGAGAAGATTAACAGAGATAGATAGATACAAGGAGATTAACAGAGATAGGAGAAGATTAACAGAGATAGATACAAGGAGATTAACAGAGATGATAGATAGGAGATTAACAGAGATAGATAGATAAGAGGAGATTAACAGAGAGAGAGAGATACGAGGAGATTAACAGAGAGAGAGATACGAGGAGATTAACAGAGAGAGATAGATACGAGGAGATTAACAGAGATAGATAGATACGAGATCAACAGAGATAGATACAAGGAAATTAACAGAGAGAGATAGATACAAGGAGATTAACAGAGATAAATAGATATGAGGAGATTAACAGAGATAAATAGATATGAGGAGATTAACAGAGATAGATATATACAAGGAAATTAACAGAGATAGATAGATACGAGGAGATTAACAGAGATAGATACGAGGAGATTAACAGAGATAGATACAAGGAGATTAACAGAGATAAATAGATATGAGGAGATTAACAGAGAGAGAGAGATATAAGGAGATTAACAGAGATAAATAGATATGAGGAGATTAACAGAGATAGATATATGCATAGATGGATAGATATGAGGAGATTAACAGAGATATATACAAGGAGATTAACAGAAATAGATAGATACGGGGGGATTAACTAAGATAGATAAGAAAGACTGGTTTTGTGGTTTCTTTTTTTCAATGGCATATCATCCTTTGTGGGGTATTTAATGCCCAAGCAATTGCTGTGGAAGAATAAAAATGTTGCTATTTAGCCGGTGGGTATAAGGGTATTTAATCTGAAAGTGAGCATTATACTTTGACGGGAATTCTGTTATCACAGTCAGACACATAAACCACTACACCACAGATATTCTCACTAAAGGATTGGTTAAGATAGGTACAGGCAGATTGGTAGAAATAGATGAATATGAACAAATTGAGGCAACCAGTTCAGAAGAAGGAAAAATCTAAATTCAAACCAAATGTACTCCATTTAAAAACTGACCTTCAGCTCATGGTGGAGGGGTTGGGTTACATATTACATATTGACCTTTGACTGGCCCATTAGTTTGTGGATTTCAAAAACAAGATTTGTAGCAGTGCCTTGAGATAAGCAAGGGACAGTAGAAATGTCACACGAATTGTGTTGGAGGGGCGCCAGACAGAAGAATGTGTGGGTGTCCAAAAAATATATAATGACGGAAGTTTTCAACTGCTACTATCAGTTGGAAAGAGCAATCAGTCAGCAGAGTTAATTGCAAGCAATAAGCTGTCACCCTGGTTTGGGTGCTAGCCTATGGGGGTGGGGCCAGTGGCCCCTGATTTGAGAGTCGGCCCTGTATCAGTCTCCCATGAAAGAAGTATGAAGAAGCAGGGCTCTCTGGAAATATATCTTCACCTGGTGTAGATCTAAGCAGTTTCCTTATTCTCTCTCTCTCTCTCCTGCAACCATTTCAACCTTTCATATTTTATATTTTATACAATAATTGCTATTGTCTCCCTCATTTCAATGTATGACAAATATATACATTAAGAGAATATTTTCATTCCAACTGAATTATTTATGGTTTGATGGGTAGTAAGGTTTACTTACAACAGAAAGCCTGTATGTTTTTAGGATGAACAGAAAGAGAGGTGAATAAGTTATATATATATACATATATATATCACACACACCAGTTCATTTTCCTAGCAGTTAAAGTGTTCACCAATAGCTTGGGAGACCAGGGTTCAATTCCAGGTCAAGTCATACCAAAGACTCAAACAAAATTGTACTTGATCCCTCCTTGCTTAACACTCAGCATTGTAAGGTATGGATCAAGAGTAAAGTGGAGCACTCTAGGGAAAGGAGTAGCATGCTTCCCTACACCTTGGTGTAGTAGCTCCTGAAAAGGGAGCCTTCTGGTCACGCTCAACTATAGTCGCCAACAACTTACTCTACTTACTAATATATTGGCTGGGGCTGCAGAATACACTGACTGCATCTCTGCAGAGGGATAAAACTTTCCCAACGAGAATCCTGGATATGACACTAAACAATCTGATGGTGAGGTTCCACCAATGCTTAAGCTTTGGGGAATGCAGCATACTTCTTCATTGTCATCACTCCCAGAACACTCTGGCCTGGAGTGGTAGCACCTGAAAGGGTCCTATCTATGGGTCAAGTAGTACTGTCTGACATTTAAACTATGTACTTAAGCTAAGCTGAATTGCTTGAAATAGAACTGTTTTACATTTAACTGTGTGTAAACAAAAAACCGTACTTAAGCTAAACTGAATTGTTAGAAATAGAACTATTTGACATTTAACCGTGAGTAAACAAATGACTGATGTTTAATTGAATGGTTAGCGATTCATAGCAATATTTGGAACCATTTAACTTTGTTGATATGTTAAACTTAATTGTTTAAAATAGAACTGTTTGATCATTTTACAGTGTGTAAACAAATGACTGATGTTTAATTGAACTGTTAGTTATACATAGCAATACTTAGAACCATTTAACTTTGTTGACTTACGCTAAAGTGAATTGTTAGAAATTGAACTGTTTGATCATTTAACTGTGTGTATCTACAAAATGTCTTTACAAATCATATATTTAATATATATGTAAAAACAGGATTTGGCATTAAATAACCAACAATGGTTGATATGCCATAAACCCAAATGACATGAAACCATAGAACTGTTTGATCATTTAACTGTGTGTATCTACAAAATGTGTTTACAAATCATCTATTTGATATATCTGTAAAAACAGGATTTGACATTAAATAACCAAAAATGTTGGATATGCCATCATACCAAACTTTACTTAGATTGATATATGCCCACACAGACACATATAGATGGGAGAGTGATTAGGTGGCAATTTGCTATGTGGCATTCCAACTGACAACAAAATCTGCTCATTCTCTCAGGCAACAGGTAAAGTCAGATGAAATGCCGATGGAGAGCAAATTGGAAAACAATATTTTTAGCTAAAGTTCTTGCAAAAATATCAAAGTTAAGCAGCAATGTGTCTGTTCAGTACTTAGATGGGTGACTATTAAGAAACATTAGGGACCATGAAAAAGTGAGAAATTGCATAACACTTTTCAACATCCTTTTCTCTGAACTGCCTATCTCTGTTCGGTTCCTTGTTTAATGCCATATTAACCCCTTGTGGGTCATTTAATGCCAAAATTTGACTCAAATATTGCTACCTAACTAATAATTCTATCTAGTTTGTTGTTTGAGTTTTATGGCATATCAACCTTTGTAGGTTATTTAATGCCAAATCCATTTTTAAACAAATAATCAGTTAATTTTCTATGAGTACACAGTTTAATTGTTAAAAATATTTCTATTTCAAGCTATTCAGTTTATTCAAACAGTTTTATTTCAGCTAAATCAGTTTAGTATAAGTACAGGTTTTGTTTACACACAGTTGAATGTCAAAACAGTTCTATATTAAACGATTCAGTTTAGTGTAAGTACAGTTTCAGTGTCAAAAAACAGTTCCATTTCAAATAATTCAGTTTAGCATAAGCACACAGCTTAAATGTAAGTACGGTTTAATTGTCTAAAACATTTCTTTTTCAAGCTATTCAGTTTAATCAAATAGTTTGAATTCAAACAATGCAGTTTAGTTCTATTTAACCCATAGATAGGGCCCAATCAGGTGCTACCATTCCGTCCAGAGTGGACCTGGGAGCAATGGCAATGAAGGGGTACTCCGCATTCCCAAAAGCTCCAGCATTACTGGAACCTCACCATCAGTTTGTTTATTGTCATATACAGGACACTCGTTTTGTCTCTCTCTTCTGCAGATGTACAGTCGATGTATTCTACAGCCCCAGCCAACTGGGCAATAATTCTATTTGATATTAATTATTGTTATGTAGTACTGACAATTCAATTTAACATTAACCACTCGCTCTCATGTAAATATGTGTATCCTAGACTATTCATAAACCAAGTGGGTTCCCAGTATAACTGCAATCCATGTTGATACTGATGCTTCTATTTAGGAAGAGTGGATTCTAATTAGCATTTCAATTCTAGAGTTATCCCCATTATACTAAGAATTTAGATGATTAGAAAATGATAATATGAATTAAGACCCAACAAAATTATCATTCAGCATTTGTACTGGAAACTACTTTATTCGTTGAAACATTTTAAGTGTACTCTTCTCATAAAAATCTTTCTATCTTATACCAAAAATTGAAATATATAATGGTTATCATTTTAAGAAATGAGCCCAACTAGCTGGATGAGGATGTTTGTATTTCACTTTGAGTCAAAGACCTTGGGAAAGGCATGCAAAGGAGTTCCCTTGGAATAGTGGTTAACATGTTGAACTGTGACATCATAGTAAGAGACTTAAAACTCAAGTTGCACTATTATGTTCACTTTTGGACCAATGCCCATGGGAAAGGCATGAACTCCCTTACCCTCCACACCATCTATGGGTTGAATGGTAAGATTGTTATTCTTTAATGAGGATAGCTTTGGCATTAAATGGAAGATAACTCACAAAAGTTGATGTGCCCTTAAACAAAGAAATGAAACCAAAGGCATGAACCCATATCTTCTCTCCCCCAGTTAGTGAAGCAGACTGGGTTCTTTAGCTTTGGTAAGGCAATCCATCTAGGTGAAGGAAAATTTTTAATTCAAATCAGCAGTACTCTGATTAGAAATTGACCCTGTGTCACATCCTGCTCATGGGGAAGGTATTGGATAAATACTTAGATGGAACTATACAACTATAGGTGAACAAATGATTATCACCAAAGAGAATTTTATCATTTTAATGGCATGTCAACCCATCTGGGGCAATTTTAAGTCTACAGGTTAGAGAAATGTATTCATATTCGCTTTTTGTGTAGAATATCATTGTTAGATTGTAATTATTTGTATTAAGAAGATTTACTTGAAGCTGCAATCATTCACAAAAGATTACTATTACTTTATATATATATATATATATATATACTTTCTTTAAGAAAAACCAAAGACTGGTTACTTTAGGATTATAAATTTATTTCCATCCTGTTATGTGTTTCTGATGTAAACCAAAAACATGAAGAAAAATTTAATAGGACTTCTTCAGAGCTTATGGATAAAATAAATCAGAATAGTCACAGGAGGTGGGGGATGGAAGAGGGGTAAAGAGTTATCTCCTCTTTTTTTCTCTGAAAGTATTGCTCTGTAATATTAATTACATTGAGCTCTCTATCAGGAAAATTTAAATGTTCAGTTTTTGAATGATTTTCTTGTCCTGAAGGAATTACTCCCAACTCAGGTTTAACAGGACCGAATAATACCTATACATGTATATATATACATATATATATAATACCACACACACACACACACCCAAACACGTGTAGATGGGGCTGTGATCATGTGGCAATTTGTATTAAGAAGATTTACTTGAAGCTGCAATTGTTCACAAAAGATTATTACTTTATATATATATATATATATATATTCCCCCCACACACACATACACACACACACACAGACATGTGTAGATGGGGCTGTGATCATTTGGCAATTTGCTACGTGACATCCCAACAGAACATAAACAGTGATGGTTCACTCAGGCATTAGGCAGAGTCGAGAGATGAAGAACAAATGGGAAAAGTAATATTTTTAGCTAAAGTTCACAAAATGTAGGACTAACAGAAAAGAATGCCACTAGTTACTTTGTTCTACAAGATACAGATTTCTTTCACCTTTTTGCCTGGGCTAACAAGAAACAACAAAAAAGAAACAAAACCCTAATAAACACAGACTACATATAATAAAAACTCTACCCACAAACATGTTTTTTTTGTGAGGGGGTAGCTATTTTTAACATACAGTCATGGCCTACAAATTAGTATACCCCTATTATAATAAATTGAGGTATCCATGGTTGTCATCGGAGTGAGTAAACTGGCTACCTAAGTTCAATTTCTGGATGAGACTGTTTGAACTTCATTTAGTGCTAATCTCTAGCAAGACCAGGCTCTTTAACCTGTGTATAGTAACTTCTCTGGAAGAAGGAAAACTGAATTCAAACCAGTTGTAGAACCAGAGGGAGATGGGCTTTACCCCTATTATAATAAATTGAGGTATCCATGGTTGTCATCGGAGTGAGTAAACTGGCTACCTAAGTTCAAATCCTGGATGAGACTGTTTGAACTTCATTTAGTGCTAATCTCTAGCAAGACCAGGCTCTTTAACCTGTGTATAGTAACTTCTCTGGAAGAAGGAAAACTGAATTCAAACCAATTGTAGAGATGGGCTTTACCCCTATTATAATAAATTGAGGTATCCATGGTTGTCATCGTAGTGAGTAAACTGGCTACCTAAGTTCAAATCCTGGATGAGACTGTTTGAACTACATTTAGTGCTAATCTCTAGCAAGACCAGGCTCTTTAACCTGTGTATAGTAACTTCTCTGGAAGAAGGAAAACTGAATTCAAACCAATTGTAGAGATGGGCTTTACCCCTATTATAATAAATTGATGTATCCATGGTTGTCATCGTAGTGAGTAAACTGGCTACCTAAGTTCAAATCCTGGATGAGACTGTTTGAACTTCATTTAGTGCTAATCTCTAGCAAGACCAGGCTCTTTAACCTGTGTATAGCAACTTCTCTGGAAGAAGGAAAACTGAATTCAAGCCAATTGTAGAGATGGGCTTTACCCCTATTATAATAAATTGAGGTATCCATGATTGTCATCGTAGTGAGTAAACTGGCTACCTAAGTTCAATTCCTGGATGAGACTGTTTGAACTTCATTTAGTGCTAATCTCTAGCAAGACCAGGCTCTTTAACCTGTGTATAGCAACTTCTCTGGAAGAAGGAAAACTGAATTCAAACCAGTTGTAGAACCAGAGGGAGATGGGCTTTACCCCTATTATAATAAATTGAGGTATCCATGGTTGTCATCGGAGTGAGTAAACTGGCTACCTAAGTTCAAATCCTGGATGAGACTGTTTGAACTTCATTTAGTGCTAATCTCTAACCATCCGCAGAATCCTTGAAGGTGTACGGGCAAAGAACCTACAAGCGACATTAATATTTGTCGACTTTACCAAGGCTTTCGATTCCATTCACAGAGGAAAGATGGAACAAATCCGACTAGCGTACGGCATACCTAAAGAAACCGTAGCGGCAATAACGATTCTCTATAGAAACACTAAAGTAAAAGTACGATCACCGGATGGAGACACAGAATACTTTGACATTGTAGCAGGAGTACTACAAGGGGACACACTGGCCCCGTACCTCTTTATCATTTGTCTAGACTACGTACTTAGAACATCGATTGACAAAATCAAAGAGAATGGCTTCGAACTGACGAAGAGAAGAATCAGAAGATACCCCGCAACAACAATTACCGACGCCGACTACGCCGATGACATAGCGATACTGGCAAATACACCTGACCAAGCCGAAACACTTCTGCATAGTTTGGAACGAGCAGCAGCAAGCATAGGCCTCCATGTTAATGCACACAAAACGGAATATATGTGCTATAACCAAACGGGGGACATCTCCACTCTAGAAGGAACCCCACTTAAACTAGTAGACAAATTCACGTACCTAGGAAGCAGCGTCGAATCAACTGAAAAGGACATAGAAACGAGGTTAACGAAAGCATGGACAGCTATCAATAGGCTATCGATTATATGGAAATCAGACCTAACCGATAAAATGAAACGCAGTTTCTTCCAGGCAGCGGTCACATCGATACTGCTATATGGATGCACTACATGGACGCTAACAAAACGGGTGGAGAAGAAACTAGATGGCAATTACACAAGAATGCTGCGTGCAATCCTGAACAAGTCCTGGCAGCAACACCCCACAAGACACCAACTGTACGGCCACCTGCCCCCTATCACGAAAACTATTCAAGTTAGACGAACCAGACATGCAGGACACTGCTGGAGCAGCAGAGATGAACTCATAAGAGATGTACTCTTATGGATCCCCACACACGGCCACGCAAAAGCAGGACGACCAGCACGAACGTACATTCAGCAGCTATGTGAGGATACAGGTTGTTGTCCTGAAGACCTACCTAGGGCGATGAACGATAGGGAGGAGTGGCGAGAGAGGGTCAGGGATATCCGTGCTGCCAGCACGATATGATGATGATGATGATGATGATGATCTAGCAAGACCAGGCTCTTTAACCTGTGTATAGCAACTTCTCTGGAAGAAGGAAAACTGAATTCAAACCAATTGTAGAGATGGGCTTTACCCCTATTATAATAAATTGAGGTATCCATGGTTGTCATCGGAGTGAGTAAACTGGCTACCTAAGTTCAAATCCTGGATGAGACTGTTTGAACTTCATTTAGTGCTAATCTCTAGCAAGACCAGGTTCTTTAACCTGTGTATAGTAACTTCTCTGGAAGAAGGAAAACTGAATTCAAACCAGTTGTAGAACAAGAGGGAGATGGGCTTTACCCCTATTATAATAAATTGATGTATCCATGGTTGTCATCGTAGTGAGTAAACTGGCTACCTAAGTTCAAATCCTGGATGAGACTGTTTGAACTTCATTTAGTGCTAATCTCTAGCAAGACCAGGCTCTTTAACCTGTGTATAGTAACTTCTCTGGAAGAAGGAAAACTGAATTCAAACCAGTTGTAGAACCAGAGGGAGATGAGCTTTACCTGGCTATTTATACCAAAAACACACTACATTGGCACACCCACAACAAAACCAGGTAACAGGATATGTTTTAAAAAAAAAAAAATATATATATATATATAGTATAGGAAATACATGGTATAAACATATATAGTATGAGTAATACAGATTATAGATAGTAAAATATGGTATAAATATAGCAAGCATACTAAAGTCATACTAAAAAAAAATAGTACTTAATGCCTCCTTGCTTAACACTAAGCATTATAAGGTATGGATCAAGGGTAAAGTAGAGCAATTCCAGGAAAGAAGTAGTGCCCTTTCCTACACCCCGGTGTAGTAGCTATTGAAAAAGGGAGCCTTCAGGTCGTACTCAACTATGGTTGGCCAACTTACTCTCTCTCTCTCTATATATATATATATATATATATATATAAAATGTTGGTGACCTTAGTCGAGGGTGACCCGAAGGCTCCCTTTTCGATAGCTACTACACCAAGGTGCCCGTGGTGTAATGGTTATCGTCGCAGAATAAAGACACAACAATAAGAGTTCAAATCCTGGACCTGACTGATTGCTTTTCACATAGCACTAACACCCTTGGGAAAGGTATGAATCCAAATATTCTCCCTCCAGCTATGGGTAAATAGTAGGGCAGACTAGGTTCTTCGGCCTTGGTGAGGCAACTAGTCTAGAAGGAAAACTCTTAATTCAAACCTGTTAAACTCCGCTTAAAAATTGACCTTGTGTCATATCCTGCCCGGGCGGAGGGGTTGGTAAATATGACTACACCAAGGTGTTGGGGAGGGTGCTACTCTTTTCCCTGGATTGCTCCACTTTACCCTTGATCCCTACCTTATATTACTGAGAGTTAAGCAAGGAAGCATCAAGTACCATTTTTTGAGTCTTTGGTATGACTTGACCTGGAATTGAACCCTGCTCTCCCGGGTCATTGGCAAACACTCTGATCATCGTGCCAATAATATGAGTAATACATATTAATCCAATGTATGCTATCTTCAGTAAGTGCACCCTTAATTTTAATAAAAAGTTAATTTTCTTTTAAACTAAAGATACCAGGATTGTATTAATTCTTGTGGAAATTTATACCACAAAAACAGATATTATTAGGTATTATTTATTACCCAACTCTACATCATTGAAATGGTAACCAAAAAAAAAAAAAAATGAATTGTACTTATTTTGGAACAACTATATATTCTAATTTTAGGGAACGCAGTTGCAATCCATTTTGATAGTTTTGGGTATCACCCACCTTTTTCCACACAATGAACTAGTCCATCTGCCATATATAGCAGTAGCTAATAATACCAGGGCAGACTAGAAGGTGAAGAGCAGCTTCTTATAGGAATAGTATTAGAGCGTTGGAGACTGGAGATCGCACTAGATCACATTACTTGCTACCGTAATAACGGAAGCCAATACTATCGTTGGACTATATCTTTATTCTGTATTCACTAATCCTATGTTCTTGTCTACTAATAGTCTCTCTATTGTATATACTTTTTCCTGAGAATATATCTCTATTTCCTCTCATATCGTGGTTTGTCCTTTATTTAATAATACAAGTGTTCACTAACCAGAACGCAACAGATAGGCTGACCAAGATATTCTTAAGGAATGTGACTGAGATCAACATAGTCCTCCTTGCAGTACACACACTTTTTCCATCAGTGTTGCTGTGATTGAATCCCATTGGTTAAAAAGTCATCAACAGCAAATAGAATGTCACATATAAACTTTTTAACCTACCCTCATACACTTCTTATTCACAGACAATATATAAAGAAAAATTGATAACAAGGTAATCCAAGTTGGAGAGATTTATTGAGAAGCAAAGTTGACACGATAGCGTTTCAGTTCGAATGAACTATCATCAGGACTATAAGAGATGATATTAGTGATATTAAATCAACGTAAAAAAAAAGTGTAAAATATAAAAACCTAAAGAAAATTTGTATAACAAGAAAAAAAGTTGGCCATTTATGACAAGAAAAAGTTGTCCATTTGATTAATGTTGTTTTAAATTATGTCATTTGACTTATTAGAAATATTATGTAGAATTTATGTTCCATTTGTTTATCGAGAAAGATTTCAAATCATTCCTTGTTTTCAACGAAGTTCTATTCCTATAAATCTGGCTTTTTCAAATGTATGTGTCTCAGAAAATTTTAAATCACAAATAGACGTTTCAAGGTATAGATGTATGTAATCCAGGATAATATGTTGGGATGGACGAAGAATGCTGGACATACTTTATATATATATATATATAATATAATTTTGACAGTATAATGTTCAAGTAGAAATAACATCCTGGTATCTTTGATTTAGAAGAAAATGAACATTTTATAAAAAGAATTGTTAAGGCTTAACTTATTTATGGGTGATACTGTAATATTTAATATTCATTTTGATTGTATAATGTTTGATTAGAAATGATAAAATCCTGGTATCTTTGGTTTAGAAGAAAATGAATTTTCTTTAAAAATATTAATAGAGATATATTTATTTAGGGACAATAAAAGTGTATAAATATAAGGAGGTAATTATTTTGGAACTGTTAAGAATTTAAATTTTTAGCTACAAAGTTCCAATGTTATATAGAGTTTGGTAATAAATAATGCCAAGTAATATCTGTTTTGATTGTATAATGATTTTATTATAGAAATGCATTGCTAAAGATTTTATGGTAGAAATGCATTAAAAATAAGGAAGAAAGGGATTGTCAGTAGTCAGGAATCAATGCATGCATTACTTCCAGAAAAGGATGATGTCTAATATTGTTTAATATAAATACATTGCTAATGATTTCATTGTAGAAATGCATTATGAAAGATTTTATTATAGAAATGCATTGATATGAAAAAGAAAGGAATTGTGAGAGGAACAATCCAGAGAAAGGAGTAGTGCCCTCCTCTACACCTTGGCATAGTAGCTATTGAAACGGGAGCCTTTGGGTCATCCTTGACTATGGTCCGCCAGCTTACTCATATATACAGTAGTATATTTCTACATACGCATATATCATATTTACTTTCAAATAGAATGTATTTAAAAAATGCCAGGATTATGTATATTTTGCACTCGTCTTACTGCTTAAACCCTCCAATGGACTGGGTGGGGGTCGGGATGTTGGACTTTGCCCAAGAATTCCCTTGCCAAATGAGCATAGAGATCAGAAAATATTTTTCTTTCTTTCTTTTTTTTTTTTTTTTTTTTTTTAAAACCAATGGTTTTAATTTTGTTTTCCTTATTACAAAATGAGAAGGACTTGTGCAATGAATGAATTTTACACACAAACTCAGGTTTATAATTAAAATATTTTAGATTTTCTTCTTCTGCAAAGCCAGAGCAATCTTCTCCATAAAAAAGTTGGAAAAGTGATATATTTTTTCTAGAAGATTCTATGACAATTTCTAAAGACCAAGGATAACTTTGTATTAAAGTGTCATGGATCTGACACCAAACTACTTCCCGTGATGAGGCTCCAGTTTGAAAGTTCTGAGGAGTGTAGAGTAACACATCAATTACTCCGAGGTCTACTCCAACCCAGAGTAGGAGCACCTGTTAGGGTCCCATTTACGGGTCAAATAGATCTGTTTGAAGATTGTATTATATACAAATACTTAAAACCACTGAAGTTATTGCAAATTATTCATATTAGATGGGAATACTTGAAACCACTGAAGTTATTGCAAATTATTTGTATTAGATGGGAATACTTGAAACCACTGAAGTTATTGCAAATTATTTATATTAGATGGGAATACTTGAAACCACTAAAGTTATTGCAAATTATTTGTATTAGATGGGAATACTTGAAACCATTGAAATGTAACCAAATTATTTGTATTAGATGGGAATACTTGAAACCATTGAAATGTAACCAAATTATTTGTATTAGATGGGAATACTTGAAACCATTGAAATGTATCCAAATTATTTGTATTAGATGGGAATACTTGAAACCATTGAAATGTAACCAAATTATTTGTATTAGATGGGAATACTTGAAACCATTGAAATGTAACCAAATTATTTGTATTAAGAATAGTTACTTGAATCTATAGTTGTTTACTAAGAATCAAAAATTATTAGTTACTTGAAATCATATAACTGTGTGCAAACAAATGACTATTATTAGATACAACTGTTTGAGATAATATTTAAAAGAATTTTTAACTACATCAGCTCTTAGTAATGGGTGACAATCATTATCATAGCTAGAGTGAGAACAGATGGATTCATGCCTTTCCTAAGGGCATTAACACAAAGGGAAATGCAAACGGCCTTGTCCTGGATTTGAACTCTGGGTACTGAATTAATTTTTTTATTTATTGTGGACTTTTTTGTCCTCATCTTGGTAGTTTTTATGTTGTTTCTTCTTTCTCTACGTTTCGGCCAAATTTCCCCTCTGGCCTTCTTCAGGTGATTTACCGTGACCTCGGATAGGAATGCTGAGTCTTGTAACCGTATCCCCAGTAATTACTGCCTTCAATTGTTGTTGTCTATCGCACCATGTTTTTGACCCGGCTTGGGTAAGAATTGAAACCGCTATCTTCTGACAATGCTCACCTGGAACCGTAGAGACTCAACGCCTCTATCCGCTGCACCATGGGCCCATGGTGTGATAAACCACAACAAGGCAGTAATTACTGGGGATACGGTTACAAGACTCAGCATTCCTATCCGAGGTCGCGGTAAATCACCTGAAGAAGGCCAGAGGTGAAATTTGGCCGAAACGGAGTGAAAGAAGAAACAACACAAAAACTACCAAGATGAGGATAAAAAGTCAGCAATAAATAAAAAAAATTAAGTCTCAGATTAAGAAGCCTCATCTCAAAATGATTCCAATTTAAGACAAAATGGATTCAGTACCCAGAGTTCAAATCCAGGACAAGGCTGTTTGCATTTCCCTTTGTGTTTATGCCCTTAGGAAAGGCATGAATCCGCCTGTTCTCACTCTAGCTATGGATAAATAGTAGGGTAGACTAGGCTCTTTAACTTTTTTTAGGGCAACCAATCTTGGAGAAGAAAAACTCTGAATTCAAACCAACTGTACTCTGCTTAAAAATTTACCTTGTATCATGCCCATAATGGAGGGGTTAAGTAAATATATACATTGGCTCTTAAAACACGGACACTGCAATAATAAATGAAGATATATAACTATTAGTAAATTATTGAATCGGTATAAATTTTAACTTTAAAATTCTTGCCCAGTCGGTTGGGGCCATAAAATACACCAACTGCTTCTCTACAGAGGGGTAAGATCCCCAACCCTTATGAGTGTCCTGAATATGACACAAAACAATCTGATAAAGAAGTTCCTGTAATGCTGGAGCTTTGGGGAATGCAGATTACCCCATCATTGCCATTGCTCCGAGGTCCACTCTGACCTGGTGTCACAGTACCTGACAGGGTCCTATTTATAGGTCAAATAGAACTAAAATGTGTATTTATGCTAAACTGAATTACTTGAAATAGAACTGTTTTGATATTTAAACTGCATACTTATGCTAAACTGAATTGTTTGAAATGGAACTGTTTTTGACATTGAAACTTTACTTAAGCAAAACGGAATTGTTTGAAATAGAACTGATTATTTGTATAAAAATGGATTTGGCATTATATAACCGACAAAGGTTGATATGCTATAAACTCAAACAACCAACCAACTTAAAAATTCCTTGAAAATTTATACTATGAGAAATGAAAAAATATATTTCTTTTTAAATTATGTTTTATTGGAATATTTGAAACTATTTAACTGTGTTGACAAATTGATTATTATAATTAAACAGGATGTTACACAAAAGCATGTTGCTTCTAGTTTGAATAGTGACTTGGATTTAGGATTGTTTACAAATAGTTATAAGATATAGTTTCTTGAAACCATATAATTGCTAGCTAAAAAGATATAAATCAATGTGTTTTTCTATGAAGAGTGAGCAATTTAGTCTATTTACAGTATTATTTGGAAAAAGAGTAAGAAGACTTTCATTTTAGAAGATTATATGATATATTCTATGACATAATATATTAATATATGATAAGTCAACGTAAATTTGGCGACTGTAGTCGAGGGTTACCCTGAAGGCTTCCTTTTCAATAGCTACTACATCAAGGTGTAGGGGAGGACGCTACTCCTTTCCCTGGATTCCTCCACTTTACCCTTGATATGTACCTTATAATGCTGAGTGTTAAGCAAGGAGGTATCAAGTACCATTTTTTTAAGTCTTTGGTATGACTTGACCTGGGCTTGAATCCTGGTCTTCCAGACCATTGGCAAACACTCTACCCACTAGGCCAATGAGCTGGTTGTCATGCACATATTATTTATTATATAATTACATAATATATGTATTATCAAAATTATATACTAGCTTGATTTGATTTTATGGCATATCTACCATTGTAGGTTATTTAACACCAAATCCATTTTATACATATATATTAGATATATATGATTTGTAAGCATAGGTCAACAAAGTTAAATAGTTCCAAGTATTGTTATGTATCCCTAACAATTTAGTTAAACATCAGCCATTAGTTTACACACAGTTAATGATCAAACTGTTCTATTTCTAACAATTCAATTTAGTATAAGTCATTTGTTTGCACTCAGTTTAAATGACAATCAGTTCTATTTGACCCATAGATAAGACCTTATCAAATTCTATGACTCCGGGGCAGAGTGGACCTGGGAGCAATGGCAATGAAGGGCTACTCCACATTCCCCAAATCTCGACGGCTGAAGCTTTGCCATCAGATGGTTTAATGTTATTTCCAGGACACTCAATGACAAGGTCTTACCCCTTTGCAAAAATGCAGTCGGTGTATTCTACAGCCTCAGCTGACAGGCTAGGTTTCTTTGTTTAATGGCATATCAACCGTCATAGATTATTTGATGACTGAGCAAATCCTTGTAGAAGGGCAGAAGCGGTTCATAATTTTTCCAAGGGTACAGACTCCAGTGAAACACTGCCTGTTAAAACTGGCGTGAAAATTTTACCATTGATTTACTCTCTTTAGTGTGGGTAAAGTATTTCCCTTGCACACCCAGAATATATTTCTCCCTCACACTCAGTAAGGATTTTTTTTCTTTGATCCTTTATTATGACTCATAAGCAATGTTCATTGATGGACTTCTATTTATGGACACACCAGTGTTAGCTGACCAGCTCTGTGTAGACACTGGATGGAGTCTAGAGGAGCTGCCAAGAGTGATGGATGGCAAGAGAGTCAAGGCAGGGCTATACTTACACATTCAAACCCAGGGATAGAAATTTTTTAATTATAATTATTACAGGTACTCAGTGAGAATCAAAGTTATTACTGAGTTGTAATGATCTACATAACATCATTTTAATTGATCAATTTGACTTGGTGAGAAGTTAGTTCAGATGAAAAGTGTGATTCAAAAGTTTAAGAAAGTCTTAATACACTTGAATTGAATGGGACGTGAATTTTTAGTACACTTAGTGAATAAAGTATATAAACAGCAGTTGTAAGAAACTACTTCAAAGGAGACAATGGTAACTAAGTGTAACTTTTATTTTTTGGTCAAGTTTCTCAAATTTTATTTGCCCATTTGGCTGGGGCTGTTGAATACACTGACTGTTTCTCTGCAGAGAGGTAAGACCACCCAGCAACGTGTCCTGGATATGACAATAAACAATCTGATGGTGAGGTTCCAGTAATGCTGGAGTTTTGGGGAATGCGAAGTACTCCTTCATTGACATCACTCCCAGGTCCACTCTGGTCTGAAGTGGTAGCACCTGATCAGGTTCTATCTATGGGTCAAATAGAACTAAACTGCTTACTTATGCTAAACTGAATTGCTTAAAATAGAAATGTTTTTGACATTAAAACTGTACTTACACATAACTGAATTGTTTGAAATAGAACTGTTTTGACATTTAACTGTGTATAAACAAAAACTATACTTATACTGAACTGAATTGTTTTAATAAGAACTGTTTAACTAAACTAAATAGCTTAAAATAGTAATGTTTTTGACAATTAAACTGTGTACTTATGCTAAACTGAATTGTTTGAAATAAAACTGTTTATTTGTATAAAAATGGATTTGGCATTAAATAACCACAAAGGTTGATATGCCATAAAACCCAAACAAACAAACCAAATTTTGTGTTGTATCTAATATATAGAATAATATACAGGTTGTTTCGGGAAAATTGATGTCTTTTCATAATCTAATTAATTGATTCGTTTTTCTCCTTTTCATGTATAGAAATTTGTGACACAAATTAATTTTTGTTGGTGAACAGTTATTTAGTTTAATAGCATATCAACCGTTATGGTTTATAGAATTGCATATCCTATTTATACACACGTGAGATTTGTAAGTGAATGATTTGGAGGTAACTTTATCTTTAAACAAGTTAAAGCTAATTTGTTTGCACACAGTTAAATAGTTTCAAGTATTGTTGTCGAACACTAACAATTTTATTTGATATTAATCTTTTGTTTGTACACAGATGGTCTCAAGTATTGCTATCAAACACTGATAATTCTATTCAACCTTATTCATTTGTTTGCACACAGTTAAATGGTTTCAAGTAGAATAAAAGATTATACAGTTTTATTTGACCAAGAGACACTACACTCACTCTGAGTCAGAGTGGACCTGGGAGTAATGGCACTGAATGTTGGTTGGTTGGTTTATTTTATGGTGTATCAACCCTTTTGGGTCATTTAACACTGAATTAAATTTCAAACAATTCAGTTTAGTATAAGTATTGTTTTTTGTTTACAAACAGTTAAATGTCAAAACAGTTCTATTTCAAATAATTCAGTTTAGTATAAATACACAGTTTAGTTCTATTTAAAAGCTGTCCTATTTCAAACAGTTTAGTTTAGTATAAGTATGCAGTTTCAATGTCAAAAACAGTTCTTTTTCAAACAATTCAGTTTAGCATAAGTACAAAGTTTAGTGTATTCTACAGCCCCAGCCAACTGGGCAATGCACAGAGTTAAATGTAAAATGAGTTTTATTTCGAACAATTCAGTTTAGCATAAGTACATAGTTTAAATGCCAAAACAGTTCTATTTCAAACAATTCAGTTTAGCAAAAGTTCACAGTTTAATTCTATTTGACCCATAGGTGCGACCTTATCAGGTGCTACAACTCCAGGGCAGAGTGGACCTGGGAGCAATGGCAATGAAGGGGTACTTCACATTCCCCATGTCCCAGAGCAAAAAATGCAGTTTCACAACAATCCCAGGATACTTATTAGGAGAGGGGCGTTTTATCCCTCTGCAAAGATGCAGTTGGTATATTCTACAACCTCGGCAGGGCAGTGATAAATAATAGTAACTCTTTATCCTATACGTGAACCAGTCATGACTGTAAGTGATAAGATTTATTAGTATACCTTTCCTAAGTAAGTCAATTACTTATTAAGCTATTCAGTATCTACCAAATACCATTAGACAATATAATGTTTAGTCGATAATACAAAAAAACAACTACTTCATCAAGCCCAAATCTTGCAACACCTTGAGGAGCCAGAATTCAAATCCCTGAAGGCTGCAACAAATGAGAAATTTTGTGAGCATCAAGGATAATCAATATAGAATGTATATCCAAGACAATTGATCTCTTTCTCTTACTTCTTGCTATAACAGTTTGGCAGATATATTCTTCAGCCTTCTTCCAAGCTTAGAAAACACCTTTTTTGTATTAAGAGAGAGACAGTTTCCAGCCTTCAACTTTATTTAAATAATTAGCAACATTAGCCACTTGGGCAGGATTTTTTTAAAAATCGTCAACAATGTAATATAGGGAAATACAAATATCTTTTATTTAATAATTAGAAACATAATCCTCTCAAGTATAAATTTTTAAAAGATTAAAGGTGAGTAATATTGGAAAATATAACTTCTTTATTTAATCATTAGTAAAATTAGTCATTCTAGTTGGTTGGTTGCATCATATGGCATATCAACCACTGTAGCTTATTTAATGCCAACGATTATATTTGATATGGTTGGGTTGGGTTTTATGACACATCAACCATTGTAGGTTATTTAATGCTAAATCCTCTTTTATACATATATATTTAATATGATTTGGTTGGTTGGGTTTATGGCATATCAACCATTGTAGGTTATTTAATGCCAAATCCTCTTTATACATATATATTAAATATATATGATTTGGTTGGGTTGGGTTTTATGGCATATCAACCATTGTAGGTTATTTAATACCAAATCCTCTTTTATACATATATATTTAATATGATTTGGTTCGGTTGGGTTTTATGGCATATCAACCATTGTAGGTTATTTAATGCTAAATCCTCTTTATAAATATACGAGGATCATTAAATAAGTTTCCAGACTTTTTTCGTATGAGCAGTTTTATTGATAGCACACACATGAAACTCTAGTCCCCTTCAAAGTAATCTCCTCTGGCTGCAATGCACTTGTTGTACCGTTCCAACAACTTCTGGAAGGCCCTATGGAAGTCTTCTTGTGTGATCATGTCAATGACCTTCATTACAGCCTCTTTCATCTCCTCAATTGTCTCATAACGACAGCCTCTGAACTTAGAGAATAACCAAAAATCACAGAGAGTAACGTCTGGACTGTAGGGACAGTGAGGAACTGTCTTGATGCCCATCTTGGTCAAATAGTCTGTGACAAGGATGGAGCTGTGGACTGGTGCATTGTCCTGGTGGAAATGCTACTGACCCGATTTAAAGAGTGCTGGCCTCTTCCCAAGGAATCTCTTTCTGAACTCCCTTAAAACCTCAACATAGTAACCCTAACCCTAACCGCTTGACCAATCAACTCTGGTGTATTGACTTCCTTACTCCTCCCACACCTCTCATCATCCCTCACAGACTCCCTGCTTTCCTTGAATCTCTTATGCCACTCAAAAACTGATGCTCGATTCATGCAAGATGCTCCAAAAGCAGTCTGAAGCATTCCATACGTTTCTGTGACATTTTTTCCAAGTTTAAAACAGAATTTTATTGCATATCGTTCTCCTAAAGTGTTGTCACATCCAGATTGCATTTTTGAAATTCAGCAGCTGTGACAATCAGGCTTTAGTAGGGTGTATTCCAATTGCTGCTGTAGTGGTTCCTTTGAACCAGAAATCATAAAAATTGGTCAGTCATCTCATAAGATGTACAGCAATAACATTTTCAAGAGTCTACCACAATTTCAAATGCCTGTACAAAAAAAAAGTCTGGAAACTTATTGAAGGCACCACGTATGTCTAGGATATTGTAAACACTGTATCATAACTTGGTCTGATGATCTTATTGGCAAGAAACTAACATCTATGTCTATCCTAAATCTAAATAAATATATATATATATATATATATATATGTATATCGTATTATGTATATTTACCAACCCCTACACAAGTAGAATGTGACAAAAAGTCAATTTTTAATGGAAGTTTAACAGGTTTGAATTCAACATTTTTCTTCTCTTAGACTGGTTGCCATACCACGGTTAAAAAGCCCATTTTGCCCCACTATTTACCTATAGATGGAGGAAAAATAATTGGATGTATACTTTTCCGAAAGGTACTAGTGCTTTGGGAAATGCAGACAATCTCGTCCAGGATTTGAACAAAAAGGAAATTCAAATAAGTGAGTAACAAATACCATTCGGCTGGCAATTATTTTTCTGCTTTCACAAGCTAGCAGGCATTTGAGGGTGCACAGGTTTTGGAGTTTAACAAAAATGATTGGGGCAACTCAAGGCTCATGTCTCCCTTCTCCACTCTGAAAGTGACAAGGTTGCTGTTAATTTGCCATATGTGGTTAATCTTATTCAGTTTTTTTAGAAATAAATTTTAATTTAAATAAATATAACTGGGACCACTGTGTCTATTTCCAATGACAGTAACCATTACCCCACCAATATATCATATAGACTGTTACTATATATATATATATATATATATATTGCAAAGGCTTTATATGTGATAAAATCCCATATCTTCCTTCCTTGCTTAAATAACTCTTCTTTATGCTTTCTGATGTGTTGTATTTCCACATTTCTGCTTTTAAATATTACAAAAGTTTATGGTTGTCACTATCTCACTTGGTGAGTTAGTGGTAGACCAAATGTGGTATAATTTGGAGAGTGCTCAATATCTGAGATAGAGCTATTATATAAAAATATATAAGTATAGATTAGTTTTTATATATATTCAATAGCATGGATTCTAATCTGCAGCCACTGGTTTCATGCCATCTTTACATGGCAAATCTTTCTTTTTCAGCCTGATGATTGCTGTGTAAAGACTGCATGAAACCAGTGGTCGCAGATTAGTATCCATGCAATATATATATATATATATATATACACACACACACACATATACATACATTGTTGTAGGTCCAAACGGAGAAAGAAATATTTTAAAATATCTTAAAATCAAAATTCAAAATAAATAAAGACTTAAGCTGCAACTCAAAAAACATAGTCTACATAATTGAATGTAGCAAGTGTAAAGAAATATACATTGGGTCAACAGAGGCCCTTGATACAAGAACATCACTTCACAGAAGCAATATCAAAATAACAGCAAACAGAAAATTAAATGTATCGAAACACCTATATCAATGTAGTCAAGGTTTGGTTTGGTTTAATGGCATATCAACCTTTGTAGGTCTGTTAATACCAAAGCCATTCCCCTAGAAGAACAGTAGTGGTACTATTTAACCCATAGCTGGGAGGATAAGGGGGTTCATACATGTAGTCAAAGTGAATTTGAAATAATGCCTGTATATCAAAATAATGACTACACACTACATCAAATAAAGGAAAAAAAAAATTATACATAAATTTTAAGTTAAGTTGAATAACACATGAATCATACACACCCAAATGAAAATAAACACACACACACACACATATATATATATATATATATATATATATATATATATGCTCACATAAAAATTATTAGTAAAAAAAAATAATTAGCAGTATATTTCAAACCACACACACAGAAAAAAAAAGAAAAATCTCAAGACACATTCACAGAGAAAAAAAATAACTGTAAGTGAAATCCGAAACCACTCCAAAACACACACACACACACACACACACACACACACACACACCGTACCAAATATCAAAAGCAAATGAGGGGTAAAGTCGTCGTCTTCTTGGCCTGACTTTGTGAACGAAGATTTATGAAGGAGGCTGTCCACGTCGACTGCAGGCAACGCTGATGGCTTACTAGACCGACTAGGTCAATGAGGGACAAGCAAGTCCGGCCACAGCGACTGGTCTGGTATAACTGCTGAGGTTCCTTGGATCTTCCTCCTGCGGCGTTTCTCCCACACGGTGTGGCGCCTGATAGTCAACAGTAAGTGTTGACCACTGGTGATGGTCAATGGGGCAAGTCTTGAGAGAGTCTTTAAAACGTTTCTTTGGCGCCCCTCTCACGGTAGCCAGTGGAGAGATCACCATACAGAACTATTTTGGCCAGGCGATGCCCCTGCCCATCGTAGCTGTGACTTCAGCAACATGGCCTCTATGGGTAAAGTAGACTAAGGTAAACAAACTCTAAGAAAAAGAGAGGAGATACCTCCATAAAACCCCATAACTAGCTGAAGACCGTTCAAACTGCAAACACAAGTTCAAGTCTCAGGGAATACCCCATTTACAAGGCCTCGTGCTGTACATGTTCTCTGACGAACGCATCAAGCTGGACACATACACGTAAGAAAATCAATAAATCCTAAAAAAAATATAAATCTCTTCGTGGACCTATATATATATATATACACGCATGCAGAGTGTTAAAACATTCATTTTTTTATTTAAATTAAAACAATAAAATCATAGTTTTAAATCCTTAAATCAAGATGGAAGGAGTCCCCGTAGCGTAGTGGTTAACGTGTTGGACTGTGACGTAGTAATCATGTTTAAAGCCAGGTTGTGGCAGTGATTAGATGCGAAACTTAATCTTTATAAGGTAGCGCAATTGCATTCACTTTTGGACTAATGCTCTTAGGAAAGGTCTGAACCCCTTAATACCCCAGCTATAAGTTATTAGTCCCAATGATGGCTTTGGAATTAAATAACCCATGAAAATTGTTATGCCATTAAACAAAGAAACCAATGAACCCTCTTATCCTCCAGCAATAGATTAAATAGTGTCACTACACTTCTTCTAAAATGATGGTTTCGGAATTAAATAACCCATAAAGATTGGTTTCTTTGTTTAATGGCATAAACCCTACACCTTAATTTGAGGGGGAAAAAATTTAAATTGAAAATAATTTTTACGTTTTTTTTTAAATTATCTTTAAAAAAGTAGATTACAAACAAATATGAAAACATTAGTATTGTGTTTTGTTTTGTTTTGAACACACAAAATTTTGTTTAAAATTCGAGAGAATGTGAGAAAAGAATTTTTAACTTTGATATGAATCATAGACAGAAAACCGAGTTTGGATTTCAACGTGTTTATTCTCCTTGATCAACTATATATAGATTAGTGCAACCAATCAGAAAACATTTTCTAGGAAATAAGTCCCAAAGTAGACAACTTAATTCTCAGAAACAACCCAGTCACTTCTGATTAGCAAATGGGAAAATCCACCCGTTTCATCTGACTTTCACATTTCTCGGAATTCTGACGACCACAAGGAAAGCGATGTAATGATTTCATTAACAAAACACACATATATATCAGCGTTCTAAGAAAACGGAACAAGTAAATTATGTCAGCGAATGTTTGTCAGTGAATCGAGGTTAAGGCGAGTCGATTTCAGTCATACGTTTTACAGCCTGTTTAATACCAAAATTAACCTCTTTCTTTCTTTCTTTCTTACTTACTTTTCAAACAAACAATTACAATTTCAAGTAAATAATATTTAATAATTTGCGAACAATTCTAGCTCCTGGTAACAATTTTTACTTCAAATAATTGACATGGGGTGGTAGCCCGATGGTGTAATGGCTAAAGTGCAGGACAGTGAGTTCGAACTCCATTCGTATTATCACGCTCACTTTATGATTAATCACCTTGGGAAAGATTTGAACCCCTTTATTCCTCAAGCTATGGGTTAAGAAATAGTATCCTTGCTATTCTACAAATACGGTTTTGGCATTAAATAAGCCACGAAAGTTGATATGTCATTAAACAAAGTAACCAAACCAAATAATTAACAATATGATATAAAGTATTTAAAATCATTTGTTAACAAATATAGCTTTAAATACGTATTCATGGTTTCAAGTATTCCTATCAAATACTAATAATTTGTACATATGGTTATTAGTATTCCTATCTGATCCTAATAATTTGTATGTATGGTTTCAAGTATTCCTATCAAATACTAATAATTTGTACATATTGTTATTAGTATTCCAATCAAATACTAATAATTAAAATCATATAAGTGGTTTTACAAAGAGTTAGATTCTATTTAAGGATAATTGTAACGGCAGAGGTTGATTAAGATTTAAATAGAGTATTAAAATTTATTTTATTCCGAGCAATTTTTTGACACCTGCTTTAACTGGTGGTTTTTCACTGAAGTTTAAGTGTCAACAAGTCTCCTCAGGTCTCCAGAACTCTTCTGAGTATTCTAGCCAATTTCAACAGTGCTGTGATCTGGAATGTTCTTAATTCTACCACTGATTTCCAGTTAAGGCCGTCTCTTTTCCAGGCCGTTAGGGAGATCATTCCAAGGGCTCTAACTATAATTGGTATCACTGTCATGTTTCACAGATTTTTCCACTCCCTTGCAAGTCATCGTCTATAGAAGTGACTGCAAGTCTCCTTAGGTCTCCAGGACTCTACTCAGTATTCTAGCCGATTTTAACAATGCTATGGCCTGAATGGTTTTGATTCTTTCTCTGATTGCCAATTCTTCCAGTCTTTTTTCTAAGACTTTGGAGGACTGTTACAAGTACACCAACTACAATTGGCATTGCCATCAACTTCATGTTTCACAGCCTTTCCAGCTCTCAGGCAAGGTCCAAGTATTTTCTTCTCTTTTTGCTTTCTTTTATTTTCCCTCCATTGTCCATTGGAATAGTCGATTCCACTAAGATGTCAAGTTCTTAGGTCTTCTGACTTGGAGTAGCTGATCAGTTTGTATCATAAAATCCCACAGAATTTTATGAATCAGATTTTCTAAAACAGATTCTGGTTTGTGTGTTTATCATGCTTAAATTTTAATCTCTAGCATAATTCTGATTAGATCACCTTTTTCATCCAGTCATATGTAATCATACATAATTGTTTGGTTTGGTTTCTTTGTTTAAATGGCATATCAACCTTTTTTAGGTTATTTAATGCCAAAGCCATTCACCTAGAAGAACAGTAGTGGTACTATTCAACCCATAGCTGGGAGGTTAAGGAGGTTCATACCTTTCCCAAGGGTATTTGCCCGAAAGTGAACGTAATAGTGCAACTGGAGTACGAACTCGCTTACTACAATTCCGCAGTCCATCGCTTTAACCATTACACCACGAGGACACCCCCCCAATAACAGTAGTGGAACTATTTAACCCATAGCTGGGAGGATAAGGGGGTTTATATAAACCTTTCCCAAGGGTATTTGCCTGAAAGTGTACGTAATAGCGCAACTGGAGTATGAACTCACTTACTACGATTCCGCAGTCCATCGCTTTAACCATTACACCATGGGGTCACCCCACTCATACATAATAGAAGTAATCCTAGTTAATTAAAAGCATTAAGTTTATAAGTCCCAAGAATTTACTCTCAACTGTCTAGGACACACAGTGTAATGGTTATCGGTGTTGGTTCCCTAAGCTTCTAAGGAGACAATCATTTGGAGGTTTGCAGGTTCAATCTTGACTGTAGGCAAGTAATAATACAGGAATACTTAACAGTTGTACCCGGTTATGGCTAATGGAATCAGAACAAGCGACCCCCGTGGATTCAATAAAGGACAGTTTAAAGTTCCATGCAGGTTCCCGAGTTTGACAAACACCTGAAGAAGGCCAGAGGACATATCGGCCAAAACATTGTGGAAATAATAATAAAGATGAAGACAATAGTCCATAAACCCTTAACGATAAAAATCATCAAGCTTCATCTCAGAAATTTAGACAACTAATAGTCATACATACTCTTGGATTCTTTTGTACCATTGCCTGCATCATTTATTATGCGATTAAATGTTCCATCTCTATCACTCGATAATCTATACTTGCTTTTCTTCTGGAGATTATTAATTCTAGTTTTGATATAATCATTTCTTATGGTATTATTTTGTTCAGATATCATGAGATTCAGTTTCTCTCTTCAGATGTCCTCTGCTTAGCATGCCCAGATCATTTCAAATATAATTTCTTTAGTCTATTACTTGAAATATCCATACAGTTGCTTTTCTTTTCATTTTTGTTTTATAGATTTTGTTGTTTTCCTGTTTGTCCTTAAAATATTTGGCCCAGTCGGCTGGGGCGGTAGAATTCACCGACTGCACCTCTGCAGAGGGGTAAGACCTCCCTCCCCCAACAAGTATCCTGGATATGACACTAAGCAATCTGATGGTGAGGTTCCAGTAATGCTGGAGCTTTTGGGAAATGTGGAGTACCCCTTCATTGCCATCACTCCCAGGTCCAATCAAACTCAGTCATAGCACCTAATAGGGTCCTATCTATGGGTAAAATAGAACTAAACTGCATACTTATGCTAAACTGAATTGCTTGAAATAGAACTGTTTTGACATCTAAATTGCATACATATGCTTAACTGAATTGTTTGAAATAGAACTGTTTAACTAAACTGAATAGCTTGAAATAGAAATGTTTTGGACAATTAAACTGCATACTTATGCTAACCTGAAATAGAACTTATTATTTGTATAAAAATGGATTCGGCATTAAATAACCTTCAAAGATTGGTATGCCATAAAACCCAAACTCTCAATCCTTAAATTATTTCAGTTGATATTATTATTGCTGGCCGCTGTAATTAGTCTTCATTTTTTTGTATATTCTTTGGATACCTGAATTGTTACATCCACACAATCCTCAATACTGGCAAGCCCACTTTCTCCTTAACACAAAATCAGTGTCATCCCTCAGGTGTAATGCCATGTGTATCATCACCATCAATTTCCTTGTTCTTTGGTCCATCTCCTTAAATTCCTCCCTTGTCCAGTTTAAGAAGTGCCCAGACTATCTTGCAAGATAGACTGCTTGGGTATTTGTCCTTTGATTAGATTTCTCCTGTAATGTATGGTATGTTTGTTATTGTTGTTCCTTATTTTTTCTTTCATCTCTTTGCTTGATGGTATCTACCATATTTGACAACATATAAGGCGCATTTTTTTTCTACTAAAAATATCTTTTAAAGTTCCTCTGCATCTTACATGCCACATGCAAGTTTAAGAATTGCAATCATCATCATCATAATGTCGTGCTGCTAGCACGGATATCCCTGACCCTCTCTCGCTACTTCTCCCTATTGTTCATCGCCTCTGGCAAGTCTTCAGGGCTACATCCCATATCCTCACATAGCTGCTGTATGTATGTTTGAGCCAGTCATACTGCTTTTGCCCGGCCATATGTGGGGGTCCATAGGAGTACATCACTTATGAGCTCGTCCCTGCTTCTCCAGCAGTGTCCTGCGTGTTTGGTTCGTCTGACTTAGACAGTTTTCGTGATGGGATGCAGGTGGCCGTATAGTTGGTGCCTCGTGGGGTGTTGCCGCCAGGACTTGTTCAATATCGGTCAAAATTAGCTACTTGGTAACTCCTATTAGCTTAGATTTTACCTATTGTCTTTTTTTTAAAAGGCAGATTAAAAGTGTCATCATTGATGATATTCATTATATTAATTTCATCACGTTTAATATTAGTACTTTGTTGTTTTTTTTTTTCTTGATTTACACTGCTGAAATTGAGGTGCCCATGGTGTAATGGTTATCATCATAGGAAATGGACACGGCGTCACGAGTTCAAATCTTGGACGTGACTGATTGCATTTCACATAGCACTAATACCCTTCGGAACGGTATGAATCCAATTATTCTCCCTCCAGCTATGGGTAAATAGTAGAACAGACTAGGTTCTTCCGCCTTGGTGAGGCAACTAATCTAGGAGAAGGAAAACTCTGAATTGAAACCTGTTAAACTCCGCTTAAATAATGACCTTGTGTCATATCCTGCCTAAGCGGAGGGGTTGGGTAAATATATATATGCCCTCAAATACGGTACTTCTAATTCTCACAGGAATTTGAAGTTTTGTTTTTCTCCAGCTTTCTGGATTGGTTACTTAAATTCCTTCCAGTGTTTCCCTTTGTTCTGATGCTTTCTGGATTGGTTACTTAAATTCTTTCCAGTGTTTCCCTTTGTTCTGATGCTTTCTGGATTGGTTACTTAAATTCCTTCCAGTGTTTCCCTTTGTTCTGATGCTTTCTGGATTGGTTACTTAAATTCCTTCCAGTGTTTCCCTTTGTTCTGATGCTTTCTGGATTGGTTACTTAAATTCCTTCCAGTGTTTCCCTTTGTTCTGATGCTTTCTGGATTGGTTACTTAAATTCCTTCCAGTGTTTCCCTTTTTGCATTATAACAATGGCACATTTTTTAATTCCATTCTAATATTTTGTAAAAAGGTTTCCAGTTCTATTTAATTTTTGGCAAATATATTAATATCATCCACATACACAATGTGCTCAATAGCCTTCTTTGCATTTAATTTATAATTCAGACTCATTACTGCTATAACTAACAGTAAACCCTATTAATAGGTCTAAAAAATATGCTGACTGTACCCTCTATAGAGGGCTAAGAACCCCCCTCCCAAAAAAAGGATATCCTGGATATGACACTAAACTGAATCTGGTGAAGTTAAAGTCCGGGAGAGTGTGGAGTAATCCTTCACTGCCATTACTCCCAGATCCACAAAAAACTGGACTGGCAGTATCTATAAGGTTCCCATCCTTACGTCAAATAGGTCTGGTTAAAAATTGTTTGTATTTGATTGGAATACTTTATATCATATAACCATTTAAAAACTCCTAAATATCAACACAAAAAATGTAAATATAAAACATACAATGTAATTCCCTGAACTAAAGGCATAAAATCACTCCAGATGGTAAGCAAATTCATTTGCTGACCTATTCATTTTAAGACATATATATATATATATATATATATTTAGGCAGCATTTCTTCGTTAATGCAAATTTCAATAAACTTTCAATAGACATTTTATGTCTACATATTTTCTTCTGGATCCATTCGAATTCCCGTATTACTTTTATCGTATTCGGGGGGAATTGACACTAATTATAGAAACCCATTTAAATGCAAATGCCATAATCTTCAACGGCAAAGACACCCTTACACATTATTAATATGCTAAAACAAAAGTTACATCACTTTTGTAATAGATCCTCCCCTGATGATGGCCCAAAGTCGGGCAGAAAGTACTAGGGATACATACAACTATGGACAATACATAGATCAATTCCCCCCCCAAATACGATAAAAGTAATACGGGAATTCGAACGGATCCAGAGGAAAATATGTAGACATAAAATGTCTATTATGTTTAATGAAATTTGCATATATATATATATATATATATATATATATATATATATACACACATACACACACACATTGTAATGTGGGGCATTCTGGGAAGTGTGATAGAGTTTATAAGACAATGTGCTGTCATTTACCGCATTCTGGGAAGTACGATAGAGTTTATAATACAATGTGCTGTCATTTACCACACACTGTAGTGTGGGGCATTCTGGGAAGTGTGATCGATTTTATAATATATTGTGATGTCATTTACCACACACTGTAGTGTGGGGCATTCTGGGAAGTGTGATCGATTTTATAATATATTGTGTTGTCATTTATGTGGCTATATCATATTTTCTTTTTTTTTTTTTTTAAATGAGAAAACAGAAAACAACAGACAGGAATTATGTATTGATTTTTCATTTTAAATCTATTCATCTTTGTCTATCTAGCTTTATTAGTCGTTAACAAATTATCATTCTTATTACCTTTAGCCATTTTTTTTTTTGCTTTGAAAACCAAAAGCCTGATTTTGGCATTAAATAACCCAACAAGGTTGATATGCCTTAAAACCCACCAACAGTCAGGGATAAATGCATTATATAGAGATATGTATCTTGTGTTATCAAATACTTTTTTTCTTTTTTTTTTTTTCTTCACTCAGCTTAGTTTTATTGTTATAAAAGAAAAATGAACTTAAAAAATTTTTTTTTTGTGCCTTATTTTTCAGACTGTTGTCCTCATCTTTATTGTTGTTATTTGAAACATGTTTTGGCTACTGTATTCTCTGGCCTTCTTCAAGTGTCCCTTGTTTATCTGAGTATGGAAATGATTTCCCAGGTTGAATCATTTCTATGCCCAGATAAACAAAGGATACCTGAGGAAGGCTGGAGGATATAGCAGCCAAAACATTGTTTCAACTAACAACAATAAAGATGAAGACAGTGAGCCGAAAAATAGCATGCAAAATATTGCGCATCAAGTCTCATCTAAAAAATTCAGACAGAAAAACTTTGCCAACCATCTGGGGTTATTGAGGTAATTACGTACATTGTATGTTTATACTTACATTTTTAGGAGTTTTCAAATGGTTATATGATATAAAGTATTCCTATCAAATACAAACAATTTTTAAACAGACTTATTTGACCTAGGGATGAGATATTCATAGATACTGCCACTCTAGTTCCTGGTGGATCTGGGAGTAATGGCAGTGAAGGATTGCTCCACACTCTCCAGAACTTTAGCCTCACCACCAGATCCAGTTAAGTGTCATATTCTGTGTTAGATTTGAATAAATAGACTGACATAGATGGTTTGGTTGACTTGTTTTACAATGTGTCAATCCTTGTTAGATTATTTAATGTCTTTTTTTTCAAGCAATTATATGATTTTAAGTAATTATTCTTGTTTGATAATAAATAGTATGTTTGAATGTAGTTGCAAGTATTCTTATTGTTATGTCCCTGGAAAAGGGCATAAAATAAATAAGACAAACACATATTTAGAGAGAAAAATAGAAGTTATATATTACAGTAAACAAGTAATACAATGTCATCAGTGGAGCTTTTGCTACCAACTCCATGAGTGGATTACAGTCAAATGTTATATCTTGATTGGATGAGTTCATTGTGTATCAAAAATAAGGATGATACCACAACACATTTAATATAAACAGACACCTGTGGTGTAATAGGTTGGTTGGGTTTTATGGCATATCAACCTTTGTAGGTTATTTAACACCAAATCCATTTTTATGTAAAAAATCAGTTCCATTTCAAACAATTCAGTTTAGCTTGAGTACACAGTTTAATTGTCAAAAACATTTCTATTTCAAACTATTCTGTTTATTCAAAAAAGTTATAATTCAGATAATTCAGTTTAGCATAAGTACAGATTTTGTTTTCACAGTAAAATGTCAAAACAGTTCTATGTTAAACAATTCAGTTTAGTCTAAATACAGTTTCAATGTTAAAAAACCATTCTATTTCAAATAATTCAGTTTAGAATAGGCACGCAGTTTAAATGTAAGTACAGTTTAATTGTCAAAAACATTTCTATTTCAAGCGAGTCACTTTAGCATAAGTATGCCGTTAGTTCTATTTAACCCATAGATAGGGCCCTATCAGGTGCTACCATGCTGGGGCATAGTGAACCTGGGAGCAATGGCTGGGAAAGGGTACTCCGTATTCCCCAAAGCCCCAGCATTACTGGAACCTCACCATCAGATTTTTTAGTGTCATATCCAGGACACTCATGGGGGGTATTACCCCTCTGCAGAGGTGCAATCAGTGTATTCTACAGCCCCAGCCAACTGGGCAATGTGGCGTAATAGTATTCCTCATAGGAAATGGACACTGCAATCTAAGTTCAAATCCTGGACAAGGATGTGTAGGGAACGAATAAATAAATTAAAAAATTTTAAATCAAATTTTTAAAAAATAAATAAGTAAATAAAAAGAAAACGATTGAATTTGCAGAAACTCCCAGAGGTCTCTAACAGGAAAAGGAGATGACGCATACGTAAAAGAAAAAAGGCATTCCTCTTGACAACGGGTGATCAGCGAATTGATAACCTTGTGCTGGCATATCTGGGCACCACGTATACGTCTTTGGACGTAGCATTGGTTAGCCCCTTTCACCCAGTAGCAGTTCTCTCTCGGTCAGCATTATGCTGAAATATACAGGACCCACAAATGAACTATAAGCTAACTCTTACTGGACTTTGACAAACTTCCAAAAGAAAACTAAGCCTTATGGAAGCCCGAATTACCAAATGTGGACACCTACATACAGGAAATGAATTAACCTATTTTTTGACACCTTAACTGGGAGATTCAACAATTTCAATGTATTCAGGAAAAACTCCCTCATCCACGGAATGGTTGTTGAACCCAGTAAATAAAAGAAAGTATAAAAGAAACGTCTTTGTCTCTCATCTCTTTCTATTTCTTTTGTATGATTCTTTTGGGGCTTTCTTGGGCAAGGCATTATGCCGGCCAGTCAACATGGGGGTAAAATACAATGTAACCAAAATATGGAGTCAAATATCTAATGCCAACATAACCAACGAAATACCAACGCTACCAATGTAATACTAACGCAACATAACCTTAAATCCCACAGATGTTTACATTACATATCGTGCCAATAACCTGTGAAAAAGTAGGTATATATTTACCTACTTCTCTACATCAGCAGGATACAACACAAGATCAATTTTAAGCAGAGTTCTTTAGGTTTGAATTCAAAACTTTCCTTCTCCAAGACCAGTTGCCATATTAAGGCTGAAGGGAGAATTCATACCTTTCCTGAAGGGGGGGAGATATGTATCCAACAATTCTCTCTCCAGCTACTGACTGACAAGGCTCTTCAATCTTAGTATAGCAACCAATCTAGGAGAAAGAACTGAATTCAAACCGAATTCTGCTTACAAATCAAACTTGTATCACATCCTGCTTGTTCAGATGTATATCTAATAAGTCATTTTTATGCTGGACACTGCTGGAGAAGCAGGGACAAACTCATAAGTCATGCTCAGCGGACTCCTACACATGGACATACCAGTGTTGACTGACCAGGAAAGACTTATATTCATCAGCTCTGTGTGGACACTGGATACTGTCTGGAAAAACTACAAAGAGTTGTGGCCAATTTAGATGTATACATTTACCAACCCCTCCACACGGACAAGATGTGACACAAGGTTTAATTTTTAAGCAGAGTTTAACAGGTTTGGATTCAAAGTTTTCCTTCTCCAAGACTGGTTGCCTAACCAAGGCTGAAGAACCCAGTCTGCCTCTGCTGAAGAGAGAATAGTTGGATTTATACCATTCTCAAGGATATTAACAATATGTGAAATGCGGTCAGCCTCGTCCAGGATTTGAACTCATGTAGCCATGTCCATTTTCGACAAGAAGAAGCATTACACAACAGACGCCAATTGAGACATATGGCCAGAGAGAGAGAGTCAACAGGAATCATGCAATAAGCACAACTTGATGAGGATGAAATCATTCTCATTGATAAAATCATTATGTGGATGAAATGTCTGGAGCTAAAATATCTATGGCCAGAATGTTCCAGTGGATCACTATCTGCCGGAGAGTATCTTAATATTCTTATTCATGGATTCAATATCCTTGTCATATTTTTGATTTTTTTTAATTTGCACTCTGTGTTTTTTTTTTTATTTGTCTTTTTTTTTAATTTGCCTGGGAAAGTCGTATATGCAAAAAACAAAAGGAAAAGAAACAAAAAAAAATCCTCTGAAAGAAAAGTACAATCTATGTACAAATCTAATTGCTGGCTGAGAAACAAGTGGTTGTTCAGCTGACAGTCTGGCTGGGGGTCTGCCTTTATATGGCAACACAGGCATTTTGCATATAAATATCTTATATGCAATTTTAACTCGGCTTTTGGCTACTTGATGGAGCCATTGTGACCTCTGACTTGGCTTTTGGCCAGATTATCTACATTCCTCAAAAATAATTTTCAATAAGTGAAATAACTTCACAGAGAAACTTGACATAGAGCAGTGGTTAACACTAGGTCTGCACAAAAACTTCTGGACAACCTACCCCTTCACTCAACAAAACATGCCTAAAATGTAATTTATAACAAAGTACCCTTGATTAGATTAAAACATGACAAAAATAAAATTGGTGATAATGTTAGGGTAGAGTGTTTGCTAATGGTCCTGGAGACCGGGGTTCAATCCCAGGTCGAGTCATACCAAAGACTCAAAAAATGGTACTTGATGCCTCCTTGCTTAACACTCAGCAACATAAGGTACGGGTCATGGGTTAAATGGAGCAATCCAGGAAAAGGAGTAGCCCCCTCCCCTACACCTTGGTGTAGTATCTATTGAAAAGGGATCCTTCAGGTCACCCTTGACTATGGTTGCCAACTTAACTTTATTAGTAATACTAATATTTTTGTAGACAAGTAAATAGTTTTAGCATCCAGTTAATATTATGACTGATTGATTTTAATGGCATATCAACTTGTCTGTGGTTATTTTATTCCTAGAAGTTAGAGAATCGTGCACATTGTATGCTTATATTAACATTTTTTTTTCTAACTTAAGTATTTTTAGACTCAGTTATATGATATCAAGTATTTATAACTAATACAAATAATTTACACAGAGTTGTATGGTTTCAAGTATTTCTATCTAATACAAATAGTTTGCACACAGTTGTATGGTTTCAAGCATTCCTATCTAATATAAATGATTTGCACACAGTTGTATGGTTTCAAGTATTCCTATCTAATGAAAATAGTTTGCACAGTTGTATGGTTTCAAGTATTCCTATCTAATACAAATAGTTTGCACATAGTTGTATGATTTCAAGTATTCCTATCTAATACAAATAGTTTGCACATAGTTGTATGGTTTCACGTATTCCTATCTAATACAAAAAGTTTGCACACGGTTGTATGGTTTCAAGTATTCCTATCTAATACAAATTATTTGCACACAGTTGTATGGTTTCAGGTATTCCTATTAAATACAAATAATTTGTACACAGTTGTATGGTTTCAAGTATTCCTATCTAATAAAAATAGTTTGCACAGTTGTATGGTTTCAAGTATTCCTAATACAAATAATTTGCACGCAGTTGTATGGTTTCAAATATTCCTATCTAATAAAAATGATTTGCATACAGTTGTATGGTTTCAAGTATTCCTATCTAATACAAATGATTTTCACACAGTTGTATGGTTCCAAGTATTCCTATCTAATAAAAATAGTTTGCACATGGTTGTATGGTTTCAGGTATTCCTATCTAATACAAATAGTTTGCATACAGTTGTATGCTTTCAAGTATTCCTATCTAATACAAATAATTTGCACACAGTTGTATGCTTTCAAGTATTCCTCTCTAATACAAATAATTTGCACACAGTTGTATGCTTTCAAGTATTCCTATCTAATACAAATAGTTTGCACACAGTTGTATGCTTTCAAGTATTCCTCTCTAATACAAATAGTTTGCACACAGTTGTATGATTCCAAGTATTCCTATCTAATACAAATAATTTGCACACAGTTGTATGGTTTCAAGTATTCCTATCTAATACAAATAGTTTGCACACAAATGTATGCTTTCAAGTATTCCTATCTAATACAAATAGTTTGCACACAGTTGAATGCTTTCAAGTATTCCTATCTAATACAAATAGTTTGCACACAGTTGTATGCTTTCAAGTATTCCTATATAATACAAATTATTTGCACACAGTTGTATGATTCCAAGTATTCCTATCTAATACAAATAATTTGCACACAGTTGTATGATTTCAAGTATTCCTATCTAATGAAAATAGTTTGTACAGTTGTATGGTTTCAAGTATTCCTATCTAATACAAATAGTTTGCATAGTTGTATGGTTCCTAGTATTCCTAATACAAATAATTTGCACATAGTTGTATGTTTTCAAGTATTCCTATCTAATACAAATAGTTTGCACACGGTTGTATGGTTTCAAGTATTTCTATCTAATACAAATAGTTTGCATAGTTGTATGGTTCCTAGTATTCCTAATACAAATAATTTGCACATAGTTGTATGTTTTCAAGTATTCCTATCTAATACAAATAGTTTGCACACGGTTGTATGGTTTCAAGTATTCCTATCTAATACAAATAATTTGCACACGGTTGTATGGTTTCAAGTATTCCTATCTAATACAAATAATTTGCACACAGTTGTATGCTTTCAAGTATTCCTATCTAATACAAATAATTTGCACACAGTTGTATGCTTTCAAGTATTCCTATCTAATACAAATGATTTGCACACAGTTGTATGGGTTCAAGTATTCCTATCTAATACAAATAATTTGCAATAAATTGATCTTAAATAATATGCAAGGTCAGAGTATTCTGAATAATAATTACAGAAATTTGGGGAAATTTAATAATATTGAACTGAAATCTATAATTAATAGCTGATTAATCATATTTGATTATTTTATTTAGAATTAATAAATAAACTCCAAATAATGAGATAGATAAAAATGAGGTTCTAAAAATACTGAATATTTTTCTTAATTAGTCATTTATTTTAATGGCATGTTGACCTGTCTTGAGTTATTTCATGCCAAGAGGTTAGGGAATCCTATTCATTATACATTCATATTCACAGTTATATATCAAGTATTCCAATCAAATACAAATAATTTTCAAACAGATCTATTTGACCCATAGATCGGACCTGAACATGTTTTGTTTAGTTTTGTTTCTTAGTTAAATGCATATCAACCTCTGTGGGTTATTTAATGCCAAAGCCATTCATGTAGAAGGACAGCAGTGATACTATTTAACCCATAGCTTGGAGGATAAGAGGGTTCATGCCTTTCCTAAGGGTATTTGTCTGAAAGTGAACGTAATAGTGTAACTAGAGTTTGAACTCACTCACTTCATGGTCGTAGTCAGGTACTTTAGCCATTAAGCCACAGGGTCTACTTCCTCACCTGAGCAAATAGCATTACTCCAGGTCAGAATATCAGGGAGTATTGACAATAAAGGGCAACTCCACACTTCTCTGATTTCCTGAATTGGAACCCTACTCCCAGATGCAGTTTAGTGTCATACAAAGACACCACCTTTTTCAGGAGGGAGATGTCTTACTGCAGGGGGGCATACAGTGTAATCTCAGCCCCACTGACAGGGTAAGCTGGATTTTTAGAATGATGATGTCTTATCTCAAGATTACAAAAGGCATTTACTGATCTGATTTTAGTAAGGTAGAGGCCACGTACATTTTATTTGGTTGGGTTTAGTTTTATGACATATCAACCATTGCAGGTTATTTAGTGCCAAATCTTATATATATATAAAATTTGTTTTGGTTGGTTTTTATAGTATATCAAATATTTTTGGTTATATAATGCCAAATCCTGTTTTTACACATATATTAAATATATGATTTGTAAACAAATTTTGGAGATATACACAACTAAATGATCAAACAGTTCTATTACTGTTCAATTTAGCATAAGTCAATTGAGTTTTATCATGTCAAGCATTGTTAAATATCACTAACAATTCAATTAAACATCAGTCATTTTTTTTTAAACAAGTTATTTCAGACAAGTCAATTTATAATAAATCATTTGTTTTCACTGCTTAAATGTCGAACAGTTCTATTTGACCCAAAGATAGAACCCTATCAGGTGCTTCCACTCTGGGCCAGAGTGGACCTGGGAACAATGGTCAAGAAGGGATTATCTGCATTCACCAAAGCTCCAAGACAGGAGCATCACAATCAGATAGACACTTATTAGGTATATGTGGTGGGGAGTCTTACTCCTTTGCAGTATAATCTTGAGTCGTCAGGAAACAAGTTAAAATTGATAAGAGAGTTCCTCACCATATAAATTTAAATCTCAACATATATTGCCACAGCAAACATTTTCTTTATAGATAGTATTTCAGGTGGCGTGGATAGTGTAATGGTTATTGTGATAGGAAATTGTAATAGTTTGCATCCAGTTATATGGTTTCAAAAATTCCTATCTGATACCAATAATTTGAAAGTAATTATTTGGTTTCAAGTAACTATTTCTATCAAATAATAATCTGTTTGCAGTATATGGTTTCAAGTAACTATTTCTATCAAATAGTAATCTGTTTGCAGTATATGCTTACAAGTAATCCAATCTAACACCAATAATTTGCAAGCAACTATATGTTTTCAAGTATCTAATAATAATAATAATAATTCTTAATAAACAATTATCGCTTCTATTCTCAATAACTAATCTCAATACAAATATGTTACAAATTATATTGTTTCAAGTATTCTGATCTAATATTAATAGTTTTTATCTATTTGACCCATGAATAAGACTAACAGATATTACTATGAAAGCTACTCGGACCTCAGACATTGAAATTTAGGTATCCATCGTATATATGTAGAAAAGGAAGAACAGTTTCATACAATATTGGTCTGGTGAATTCTTTTACTGGAGAGTTGCACTCAAAAAACCAAATCTTTTAAAAATAATCAATAAAACTAATATAAACCTTTAAAAAAAAATGTATACTTTAATTTTATGAATGGTATTTTTCGTTTTTAAATTACTTTATTGTTTATACAGTACTAGTTTCCTCTCCGCCAAAAATTAGGGCTGTATAAACAATGAATTTAAAAACGGAAAACACCATTCATAAAATAACATCATGAAATTAAAGTATACCTCTTTTTCTTTTTAAGGTTTAAACAGGCTTATTGGACAAGTGGGTAGAGTGTTTGCCAATGGCCAAGTTATACCAAAGACTTAAAAAAATGGTACTTGATACCTCCTCATTTAACACTCAGCATATGTGTATATATCAAGGTAAAGTGGAGCAATCCAGGAAAAGGAGTATCACCCTCCCCTACACCTTGGTGTAGTGGCTATTGAAAAGGGAGCCTTTAGGTCGCCCTCGACTACAGTCACCACCTTTACTTACTTATATCAGTTTTATTAATTATTCTTAAAAGATTTGGTTTTATGAGTGCAACTCTCTGGTAAAAAAAAAAATTCATGAGACAAATATATATATATATATACACACATACACACACACAAAAATGTATTACCATAATTAATATTTTTCTTTATATACTGCATTTCATTGTTGTCCTTTTCTGCTTGTAGTATCATATCTTGATTCAGTACAATGGCGAGTGGATTACATTATCAGTTCAAGTTCGTTAAAGGTAAAAGACAGGTGAAATTTTTATCTCTTTTGATCAAGCAGTACAAATCTAATAACGTCTTTTACATCTTTAACACTTTCTTGTTTGTTGTTCAAATATTTTTTGCCTAAAGATTAGTCGACAATTCTTCTTTGTTAATCAAATATAAGTTAACAACTTATCTCAAGTCACAAATTCTCATTTCATATTTGTGTAGGCAACATATTTTTCTAAGACGATGAAAAAACCTCAACATTAATGAACATTGCAAATTGCACCCTTTCATTAAAACTTAATAGAATTAAAATAATCTTGGGAATTTTTTTTAAAAAGTCATACTCATATTGGTCACTTGAAATCATACTTGCAAATTATTGGTGTTTGATAGGAATACTTGTAATGATATTACTGTAAATAAACAATTTATTCTTATCAAATACGAATAGTGACTTGAAATCTTATAATTGTGTACGAATTATAAGTATTTGATAGGAATACTTGTTACGATATAACTGTAAATAAATGATTTTAATAAGATAGAAATAAGTAAGTAAAGTTGTTTCCCTTTAGTTGAGGGCAACCAGAAGGCTCCCTTTTCAATAGCTACTACACCGAGGTGTAGGGGAGGGCACTACTCCTTTCCTAGAATTGCTCCATTTTACCCTTGATACGTACCTTATATTGCTTAGTATTAAGCAAGGAGGTATCAAGTACCATTTTAAAAGTCTTTGGTATGATGCGACCTGGGATTGAACCAAGGTCTCCCAGACCATTGACAAAGTTACTTGAAACCATATAATTAGGTTCAAATTATTGGTGTTAGATTGGAATACTTGAAACCATATAACTGTATACAAACAAATTATTCTTATTAAATAGAAATAGTTACTTGAAATCTTATAATTATGTACAAATTGTTAGTATTAGATAGGAATACTTGAAATCATATAACTGTATGAAGCATCTGTCTTGATAGTTACTTGAAGCTGTAATTGTTTAAAATGATTATTATCAGAAGTTTCTTGAAACTATATAATGACTTGAAAGAAAATATTGACTTAGGCACTAAATAACCCAACAAGAGTTGACATGCCATAAAATCATCTAACCAACTAAAACACTCAAGGTCATACTTTGCAAATCCCAAGTCACAATTTCTCATTTCATATCTCTGTAGGCAACAGATTTTTCGAAGTTAGTGAAAAAGCCTAAACATTTGTGTTCATTGCAAATTACCCTTTTTCTTTTGAACTTAATAAAATTAAAATAACGTTTTGTCTTTCTTGTAAAACTTATACACAAAACTATTTCTTATATGGATGAAAATAAAACTATAAGATCATAAATGAATACCACAGGATTATGATTCATGAAAACCTGTTTTTTTTAAAATGATTATGCTAGTTAGATACCCCACAACTGTTATAGATGCCATTTGTTAGTACATACAATATACATTGCACAATTTCATCTAATAATATCATCTACATCAGTTGCGCTTAACTTGTTATTTACGAAGATTTGTTTACTCTAGCAGACTGGCTTTGCTTTCTGTACCCACTGTTACTCGTCACCCATCAAAGTAGTGACCAGGCTCATAATTACCTTAACTCATTTACTAAGCTTTGCTTTTTCTCTGGCACACAGACTTGGTGTTGATTACAGAGCCTGTTATCAAATAGTCACCCATCCAGTTACTGAGCATACTTATTGCTGCCTTAACTTCAATGAATATTTAAGCTTCGCTTTGCCTAACATAGATTGTTTACAATGATGGCTGTTACTAAAACGGTCACTCATCTGAATAGTTACCAGGCTCATCACTGCCTTAACTTGTTATTTACTAAGATTCGACTTACACGGTACCTGGGATTTGTGTTGCTTACAGAGTCTGTTGTTGCTATGTTGTATAACAATGTACAACTATACGTGTACATCTACAACTATACACTTACATGCGGAAACATCATTAACCGGTAATGAACAACTTCAATAACGAACGAATACACTTCGTTATATAAATCTCTCACACTTTATTTTCGAAAAGGTGATGTTTGTTGTATGTGAGAAATGAGTGGAGACAAGGACGGACTGTTATATTGACCCAAGTTCTTCCTCGACCATAGCAGCACTTCTTTCGCATCTTGGCTTGGATTGCTCAACCGGGGGTAACTAAGGGCCCAAAGCCCTTTGTCTGCAGCTGGTTCTCACTTCAGCATCCTGTCTCCAACTGACTCGAACCGCCTGGGCACCTGGTTATATTATTTTCTAACACCCACCTGCTTCCGCTGTTCCTCCGCTTATTTACACAGGTGCATCTCTTGATTGACGGCTTGGTCGAGGGTCAATATATCACAGCTAAATAGTCATCCATCTAGTTACTTAGCAGACTCATAACCGCCTTAACTTCAATGAATATTTAAGCTTTGCTTTATCTAACATATTGTTGATAATGATGGCTGTTACAAAATGGTCACTCATCTGAATAGTGACTAGGCTCATCAATGCCTTAACTTATTTACTAAACTTTTTTTAGTCTGGAACACAGGCCTTAGGTTGTCTACAAAACCTGCTGTTATTAAGTGGTCACTCATCTACACAGTGTCTAGGGTTATCAGTGCCTTAACATTTTTTTGCTAAGATTTGACTCCAATAGCACATAGGCTTTAGGTTATTTTCTGAGTCTGCTGTGACTAAATAGCTACCCATCTACGTATTGAGCAGGCTCATTGCTGCCTTAACTTCAGTGAAGATTTTATTAAGCTTTACTTCATCAAACACAGATGCTTAAATTGTTTACTGTAACTGCTGCTCCTAAATTTAAAAGCATTTTTGGATTGCTATGCTCATATCTACAAAGATTAGACTATCATTTTGCAATATAAACAAGCATCTAAATTCTTAGGTTAGCTGGTTGTATTTAGTAGCATATCAAGCATTGCAGGCTATTTAATTCCAAATCCTCTTTATACATATATATTAGATATATATGATTTGTTTTGATTGGCTTTTATGGCATATCAACCATTGTAGGTTATTTAATGCCAAATCCTCTTTATACATATATATTAAATATATATGATTTGGTTTGGTTGGGTTTTATGGCATATCAACCATTGAAGGTTATTTAATGCCAAATCTTGTTTATACATATATATTAAATATATAGGATTTGGTTTGATTGGCTTTTATGGCATATCAACCATTGTAGGTTATTTAATACTAAATCTCTCAGGATGCAGCCTAGCCATCTGATTATATATCATATCCAGTACACTCGCTGGGGAAGTCCTACCCTTTTGCAGTTGGTGTATTCTACAGCCCCAGTCGACTGGGCTATAATTGAGGTTTGGTCATGTTATTTATATCAACCCTTGCTTGTTTTTAATACTAAATCCTGTTTATCACATATATCACACACACATTTATAAGCAAATAGTTGGTGGGTAACTTTATTTTTAAACAAGATGTTAGAGCTCATTTGTTTGCACACAGTTAAATTCTTTCAAGTATTACAATTTAACACTAAGAATTCTATTTAATATCAATCATTTGCTTGCATATAGTGAAATTGTTTCAAGTAGTCTTATCTATCACTAATAATTCTATCTAACATTAATCATTTGTTTGCACACAGTTAAATGCTTTCAAGTATTCTTATCTAACACTAATAATTCTATCTAACATTAATCATTTGTTTGCACACAGATGCTTTCAAGTATTCTTATCTAACACTGATAATGCTATTTAATATTAATCATTTGTTTACACACAGATGTTTTCAAGTATTCTTATCTAACACTAATAATTCTATTTAATATTAATCATTTGTTTGCACACAGTTAAATGCTTTCTAGTGTTGCTTTTTATAGTTTGCACATAGCTATGCTTGAAACCATTCAACTATTTTACATTAATAATTCTATTTATCAAATATTCCAATCTTATTTAATATAAATCCTTTATTAAATAGTTTCAAAGATTGCTACTTAACTCAAATAAATCTATTTAACATTAATAATAATCCCTTGTAAAAGACTGAACCTATTTGACCAATAGATGGGACCCTAACATGTACTAACACTCTAGATCAGAGTGGAACTAGGAGTAATGGTTATGAAGAGTTACTCCATATTCTCCAAACTTATCACCATAAAATGCAGTTTGGTATCATATCTAGGACAGTAAATCCTTTCAAGTATTTTTATCTAACACTTATAATTCTATTCAACATTAATCCTTTGCATACTTAAATTGTTTCAAGTATTGCTATGTAATACTAATAATTCTATTCAACATCAATCATTTGTTTGTAGAGTTAAATAGTTTTGAGTTTAGTAAAGTCAGTCAAGTTGGCAACCGTTGAGGGTGACCTGAAGGCTCCCTTTTCAATAGCTACTACACTGAGGTGAAAGGGAGGGCATTACTCCTTTCCTGGATTGCTCCACTTTACTCTTGATACATACCTTATAATGCTGAGTGTTAAGCAAGGAAGTATGAAGTACCATTTGGTATAACTCAAACTGGGATTAAACCCCAATCTCCCAGGCCATTAGCAAATACTCTACCCACTAGGCCAAGTATTGTATATAGTATAGTAAATGACTAAATTGTTCTATTTGACCTACAAATGAGACCCTAACAGGTACTACTACTCCAGGTCAGATTGTTGTATACTCATATACATGCAGATGTAAGCAGAAACATAATGATGAGGTTCAATGAACGAACGAACGAACACACTTCTTTATAAAAATATACCTCTCACACTTTATTCGAAAGGGTTGAGAAAGGGTTGATGTTGGTTATATGTGAGGAGTGAGTTGGAGACGGGGACAGACTGCTACATATTGACCCAAAGTTCCTCTGACCATAGCAGCACTTCATTCTCATTCTGCTGGGCTGCTCAACTGAAGGTCACTAGGGGCCGCAAGCCCTCAGTCTGCAAGCTGATTCTCACGCTGGTATCTTGTCCCCAACTGACCCCAACTGCAACTGAACTTGAACTGACTGACTGACTCAAGCTGTCTGCGGCACCTGGTTATATAATTGTTTGACGCCCACCTGCTTCCTGTGGGTGTACGCATCTGCATCGAATTCAACCACGTCCACAGGTCAAGGTGATATTCCGACATCCTCGACCGGATGCACCTGCTTTGCCATTCTTCTGCTTATTTACACAGGTACATCTCTTGATTGACAGCTTGGTTGAGGGTCAATATGTAACAAAATGATCAAACAGTTTTATTTCTAACAATTCGATTTAGCATAAGTCATTTGTTTGTTCACAGTTTAAACATCAAACAGTTCTATTTGACCCATAGATAAGACCCCATCAGATGCTACCTCTGTGGGTCAGAGTGGACCTGAAAGTGATGGCAATGAAGGGGGTACTCTGCATTCCCCAAAGCTCCAGCATTACTGGAACCTCACCATTATGTTTAGTATCATATCCAGGACACTTGTTGGTGGTGAGGGGGTCTTACCCCTCTGCAGAGATGCACTCAGTGTATTTCACAGCCCCAGCCAACTGGGCTGAAGACTGTCATAGTTGTATGAAGAACAAACAGGCATATAAAAATTAGTACAGGCAAGTGCACAATATCAACGAAATTGCTAGCTTCAATTACAAAGCAGGAATCGTCAAGTAGACAGCGCCAAAAATGATGCAACTTACTCAAGTGCATTTAGAGAGTGGGAAGTGTAAGTGCAGTTGGGGAAGGTGGAAGCGTAGCCATGTTCATCTTCTGTCTATCTCTCCTGTGGGATGGTATATGGCACCCCTCCCATACACACAGGGGGCAGGACAGATTTTCTTTGGAGGTAAAAATAGTTGAAGATAAATAAATTTGTTATTTTTTGCTCACTGCAGCTTTTGCAGGAAAATGTGATTTAGTCAAAGCTAAATAATCATAACTAAGTTATTGTATCTTAATGTCATGCCCAGAAAAAATGACAAGATTAATTGTATATGGTTTATTTCATAGCATATAAACTTCTTAAGGGTTATTTAAAGCTGAAATTTAATTCATTAATAAATGTTTGATTATAATCATAACTCGTTATAATTTCAATATTCCATTGCAATAATTTTTTTTAAATCAACAGTCTTAAAATATAGTTGAATATGAAAAATTGAATCTAATATTAAGAACTGGGGGATCAACTTATAACTCAGTTACAATACCAAATTGATCCCTCACTTTACATACAGAAACTCAAATGGCTAAAAGCAGTATCTGGTTTTGTTTATTTGTTTTAAAGGCATGTCAACTCTTTATGGGTTATCTAATGCCAAAATTTGATTCATTTGTTAATGATTTTATAAACCATCCAAGTTAAATGAGCAAGAACGACTGGAGAAATGCCAAATCCATTTTTATACAAATAAACAGTTCTATTTCAAACAATTCAGTTTAGCATAAGTACACAGTTTAATTGTCAAAAACATTTCTATTTCAAGCTAATCAGTTTAGTTAAACAGTTCGAATTCAACCAATTCAGTTTAGTATAAGTATAGTTTTTGTTTACATCCAGTTAAATGTCAAAATAGTTCTATTTCAAACAATTCAGTTTAGACGTCAAAATAGTTCTATTTCAAGCAATTCAGTTTAGCATAAGTACACAGATTAGTTCTATTTAACACATAGATAGGACCCTATCAGTTGCTACCACTTCGGGCCAGAGTGGACCTGGGAGCAATAGCAATAAAGGGGTACTCTGCATTCCTCAAAGCTCCAGCATCACTGGAACCTCACCATTAGATTGTTTAGTGACATATCCAGGAAACTCAATGAAAGGGGGGAGGTCTTACCCCTCTGCAGAGGTACAGTTGGTGTATTCAACAGCCCCAGTGAACTGGGCAAGCTGATGTGTGTATGTCTTTGCTGGTCAGCCAACACTGGCACCGTCATATGTAGGAGTCCATAAGAGAATGTCACCCATGGTTTATCCTTATTTGCCCAGCATGTCATGTTTGTTTTAGCTGCCATCTCACAAACCATGTAAGTAAGTGGCTGTACAGCTGTTGTTTTGTGGGGTGCTGCTTATAGGATTTGTTCAAAACAGCATGTGGCATTCTTGTGTAGTTCCCATCTCACTTTTTCTCCATGAATTTCAGTAACCTCCAAGAGGTGCATCCATACGGTAGTACTGACACAGTCATGATTTAAAATAACTATTCCTGTTCAATTATCGTCATTTGTTTGTACACAGTATAGTAAAGGTTAATGATAATCCTTAGTAAACAATTATAGCTTAATACAAATGATTTGAACACAGCAATATGGTATCAAGTATTCCTATCCAATACTAATCATTTTTAAACTGATCTATTTGACTAAGAAATGGGGCCCTAATAAGTACTACAACTCCAGGTCAGAGTGGACCTGGGAGTAATGGCAATCAAGGAGTACTCCATACTTCCTAGAGCTCTAAAACTGGGGCCCCAACATGTAGAGAGAAAAAGGAGGAAGACAGGGAAAGGAAAGAGGAGGGAGATGGAGAGAGGAAACGAGAGAAGAGAGAGACAAGTGTGAGATATAGAACAGGGAGACAAGTGTGAGAGAGAGAAAGAGAAGTGGGTGACAAGTGAGAGACAAAGAAGAGGTAGACAAGTATAAGAAAGAGAGGAGAGAGACACAAGTGAGATTTGATTTGGTTTGGTGCATATCAACCATTGTAAGTTATTTAATGCCAAATCCATTTTTATGCATAGAAACAGTTCTATTTCAAACAATTCAGTATAGCATGAGTAGTTTTTTTGTTTATACACAGTTAAATGTCTATTTAAAACAATTCAGTATAGCATAAGTACACCATTTAGTTCCATTCGATCCATAGATAGGACCCTATCAGGTGCTACCACTCCGGGTCAGAGTGAACCTGGGAGCGATGGTAATAAAGGGGTACTCCGCATTCTCCAAAGCTCCAGCATTACTTGAATCTTACCATCAGGTTTAGTATCATATCCAGGATACTCGGAGGAGTCTTACCCCTCTGCAGAGATGCAGTCAGTGTATTCTACAGCCCTAGCTGACTGGGCCAACCAGTGAGAAAGAAGGAGAAAAATAGGGAATGAGAAAGTACAGAAGGAAAAACAAACTCTTAAAAGGTCCCAACTGTTCTGTTTCTTATCTTTACAAATAAATTCTGAAATAAAAAAGAATAAAAAAAAAACAAGATATAAGTAAGTAGTCACTTCCTTTGGTTTCTCTGAGTTTCCTTTTTTAGGGTGTGTGCACGTTTTGTTCTTTTTTTTTTCTTCTTCTTGGTGACTCAAACAAAATATGAGAATGTTTGTTTACAATTCCCCTCTTTTTCATATACCAAATCGTGTAAATGCTAAGAATCCTAGATTCAGTTAAGGAGTCACCGCTTTAGACACCTTCGGCTTAATTTGTTTCTAAAAATAAGAGTGTATCTCTTACACAAAAGAAGATATACATAACAAATAAGAAAAAAGTACACAGCATAGTATGTTGATATTGTAAAAACTTTTTAAAATGCTGAACAAGAATATTTTAGTATAAAATAAATTTTGAAAATATATTTATTGTAGTACAAAATGGTTTTCATTTGTCCAAAATTCTTGCATCAATCAACTATTTTGAATACAAATAATTCAAAATTATATTGCATCAAGTATTCCTATCTTATACAAATAATTTCATTGTTTCAAGTAATTATTTTGGAGGTGCCCGTGGTGTAATGGTTATCGTCATAGGAAATGGATACGGTGACACGAGTTCAAATCCTGGACGAGACTGATTGCATGTCACATAACACTAATACCCTTGGGAAAGGTATGAATCCAATTATTCTCCCTCCAACTATGGGTAAATAGTAGGGCAGACTGGTTTCTTCAGCCTTGGTGAGGCAACTAGTCTTGGAGAAGGAAAACTCTGAATTCAAACCTGTTAAACTCAGCTTAAATAATGACCTTGTGTCATATCCTGCCCAAGCGGAGGGGTTGGGTAAATATGGTTTCAAGTAATTATTTCAATTTATTAATAGCCATTTTTTTCACATA
>CAUZXS010004272.1:0-90000 GCA_963585895.1 Sepioteuthis lessoniana
TTTGTTGAGATGGCTTGCTCGACTAGCGCTTCTGATATTATCATATTTTTACCCAACCCCTCCGCTCGGGACAGGATATGACACAAGGTCAACTTTTAAGCGGAGTTTAACAGGTTTCAATTCAGAGTTTTTCTTCTCCTAGACTAGTTGCCTTACCAAGGCTGAAGAACACAGTCTGTCCCTACTATTTGCCCATAGCTGGAGGGAGAATAATTGGATTCATACCTTTCCCAAGGGTATTAGTGCTATGTGAAATGCAATTATTATCGTCCAGGATTTGAACTCGTGTCGCCGTGTTCATTTCCTACGACGATAACCATTACACCACGGGCACCTCGATATTATACTAGATTAGCCGAAGAAAACAAAAACAAAAACAAAAACAAAAAAATAAACAAAGGAAGGCTTGAAATACTAAAAGCCATAATTATACAAAAAGTAACAAAACTGTAAACTTTTTTACAAGATCTTTTTTGGAGATGATCAGGAAGTTCTGAATAGATTTATCAATGAGATCAACCCCATCTCTAACTGCCTCGCTATATAAACAGGCTCCATATCATCATCATAATAATATATATGTGTATAAATGTATTTTATCACCAACAGTACATAGGCATAAAAACATTTTTGACGTTTTATCTAATCGCAAAAGGAGTTATATATATATATATATATATATTATATATATATATATATATATATATTGAGAGAGAGAGAGAAAGAGAGGTGTTCCCCAGCTCAATAATTTCTTAGAAGGTTTTTGTGAAAAGCTTACTTCAAGAAATTAATTTCAGGTAATAAGGGATAGGCAGATAGAATTTACATTTCACGCGAGGAAAACTCCAAAGCCTGTGACCAATTTCGGTCCATGTCATTGTTCAATGTGTAAAGTAAGCTATTTTTTGAGCAATTATTACGTAGTTGCATCTGTACAGAATTTTGTCATTTCTAGTTTTCAGATTGTACATTATGAAAATGCTAAAATTAATAAATCGGTATAGTTTCGTGTAATCTGACCAGACCTTTGAGACAATTGCTGAAAAAAAAGTCAATGGAATTCTGAATTTCAGAATATACAAAAATCCTATGATCAATATACTTTAACTGTACAACTATAAGATTTTCAAATACGAAATATTTGATTGACAAGAATAGATATCGTTTTTTAATAAGTGGGATATTTTCTGCTTTACAGTTTGGGTTTGGTTTTATGGCTCATCAACTATTGTTGGTTATTTAATGCCAAATTCATTTTTATACAAATAAGCAGTTCCATTTTAAACAATTAAGTTTTGCATAAGTACACAGGTTCAATGTCAAAAAACAGTCCTATTTCAAACAATTCAATTAAGCATAAATATACAGTTTTGTTCTATTTGACTGATATATAGGGACCCCGTTAGGTGCTACCACTCCAGGCCAAACTGGATCTGGGAGAGATGACAATGAAGGGGTACTACGAATTCCCCAAAGCTCCAGCATTACTGGACCGTCACTATCAGATTGTTTTGTGTCATAATCAGGACACTCGTTGTGGGGTATTACTCCTTTGCAGAGAAGCAGTCGGTGTATTCTACAGCCCCAGACGACTCGGTCTGAGGACATTCTTTGGAATGGGTCTTACTCTTCTGCAGACATAGTCAGTGTATTCTACAGCCCCAGCTGACTGGGATACAGGTCACTCGTTGAGGGAGTGTTACTCCTCTGCAGAGAGGCAGTCGGTGTATTCTAAAGCACAGATGACTCGGCCACAAGACACACTTTGGGAGAGTCTTACCCCTCTGCCAAGATGCAGTCGGTGTCTTCCACAGCCCCAGCCGACAGGGCCACAGGACACTCGTTAGTGATGGGTCTTACCCTTCTGCATTGATAAAGTCAGTGTATTCTACAGCCCCAGCCGACTGGGCCACTGGACACTCATTGGGGAGGTCTTACCCCTCTGCAGAGATACAGTCAGAGTATTCAACATCCCCAGCCGACTCGGTCACAGAACACCCTTTGGGGGAGTTTTATCCCTATGCCAAGATGCAGTCGGTGTCTTCCACTCCCCAGCCGACATGGCCACAGGATTCTCGTTGGTGATGGGTCTTACCCCTCTGCATCGATACAGTCAGTGTATTCTACAGGGCCACTGGACACTCATTGGGGAGGTCTTACCTCTCTGCAGAGATACTGTCAGTATATTCTATAGCCCTAGCTGACTGGGTCACAGGACAATCGTTGAGGGAGTCTTACCCCTCTGCCCAGATGCAGTCGGTGTATTCTATAGCATCAGCCGACTAGGTCGTAAGACACTCGGTGTGGGGGGTCTTATCCCTCTACTCAAATGCGGTCAGTGTATTCTATAGCTCCAGCCGACAGAACCGCAGGACACTCATTGGGGAGGTCTTACCCTTCTGCAGAGATATAGTCAGTGTATTCTACAGCCCCTGCCGACTGGTCAATTGGACACTCGTTGAGGAGCTCTTACCCTTCTGCAGAGATATGGTCATTGTATGCTACAGCCCCTTCCGACTGAGCAATCTGCTTTACATTTGTGTCGATAATGAAGATGATATTACGTAGAGAAGAAAACGGAATGAAAAAAATAGTCCTGCAAATAAATGATTTTATGGATGATGCTCATTTCTGAGCTAAAATCACACATGAAACATCTCTTATTGCATTTTCAAGAGCTCTTTAACTGGGCAAGCACGAGAATAAAACCCTCTAAATTCCACAGGCGGTCCTTATCTGTGTGGTCAGAGAAATAAAGTTTTCTTGGTGCTTGGGATGTTGCTACCCACTACCTCATAATGATCACCATTACTAGAAAGATGTGATTAAACAATTGAGAAGTGGCTTACATTTCATTGTTGGATACGATCTCATTGCCAAAGATAAATTGAAGTGTGTTTACTTTTGTTTTCGTTTTCGAAATAGCATAACCATTGCAGATATATGAGTTATCAGAAGGGTTGAAACAATTATGCTCATAACTGGGAAAAGATGGTCTACCTACTTGACAAATGTAGCATTATGGAGATTGACATAAAAAATGAAATTAAAACCAATGTCACTTGTTGACTTAAAAGAATCGTGCCGAGATGTATATAAATAATCATAGACTCGCAAAACTGATAAATCTTATAATCTTACAAATAACTCATTGAATCAATTGAAGTTATTACTAGATGTGTTTATTTAACTTAAAAAGTGTACTTCACTTTTATAAATCCATAATCTCATAGAGAAATGTTGCGTTCTGGTCAGTGAACGCTTGTAATATTAAATAAAGGACAAACCATGATATGAGAGGAAATAGAGATATATTCTCAGGAAAAAGTATATACAATAGAGAGACTATTAGTAGACAAGAACATAGGATTAGTGAATACAGAATAAAGATATAGTCCAACGATTGTATTGGCTTCCGTTTTTACGGTAGCAAGTAAGGTGATCTAGTGTGATCTCCAGTCTCCAATGCTCTAATACTATTCCTATAAAAAGCTGATCTTCGCCTTCTCGTCTGCCCTGGTATTAGTAGCTACTGCTATATATGGCAGATGGACTAGTTCATTGTGTGGATAAAGGTGGGTGATACCCAACAAGAAATATATAAATACTCATTACATCTATAGATACATTCTCCTTCGTGTTGTGAATTTCTACTGGTGGACTTCTGAACATGAAGATATATATTTTTTAATGGTGTTATTAAATTCTATTTAAATGGTATGACCCCCCCCAAAAAAAATTCTGAGTGAATCAAGGAGAAATGATAAAGAAAAATACCCCCCCAAAACCACTGCTACTTCAAGAATGCCTTTGACATAATAAAGAAAAACAATATAAGGCCAAGATGTGTCATGAAAAACAAACAGTTATTTTAAAGGAAAAATATTTTGAAGATGATAGATTACCAGAAGGAGTTGAAAAAAACCTCGGCAAAACAGAGAAAGAGAAAGAGAGAGAGAGAGAGAGAGAGAGAGAGAGGTGGGAGAAAGAGAGGGAGAGGGGGTAAGAATAAAAGATTACTTAAATAAAATGATGACAACAATTGACTGGTGTAAGAAAAAAAAAGAAAAAATGCAAAAACTCATAGAGAGAGAGAGAGAGAGAGAGAGAGTGAGTGAGAGGGGGGTAAGAATGAGGTAAGAGAGGTGGGAGGGTAAAAATAAAAGATTACTAAAATAAAATGATGACAACAATTGATCAGTGTAAGAAAAAAAAGAAAAAGAAAAAATGGCAAAACTCAATGAGAGAAAGAGAGAGAGAGATAGAGAGAGAGACAGAGACAGAGAGAGACAGAGGGACACAGAGAGAGAGAAAGATAAGAATGAGGTAAGAGAGGTGGGAGGGTAAAAATAAAAGATTACTAAAATAAAATGATGTCAACAATTGATTAGTGTAAGAAAAAAAAGAAAAAAAGAAGAAAAAAGAAAAAGAAAAGAAGGAAGAAATATAAGTATAAAAAGACGAAAAAATGGTGACTTAAAATAAGTAAGCGAAAGAAATGAACAAGAAAATAAACTAGAAAATGAAAACAAGCAAAAAGAAAGAAAGAAAGAAAGAAAGAAAGAAAGAAAGAAAGAAAGAAAGAAAGAAAGCGAAGGTCTGAAAGAAATAAGTAAAAAAACAACGACAAAAAACACAGAAGCATCAACAAGTGGAAAGAATTAAAGAAAAAGGAAAAAAGAAAAAGAAAAGAAAAAGAAATAAAGAAATAAAAAATGAAATGAAGTAAATTTAACAAATCTCTAAAAGAATTTCAAAAAAGAAAAGGGAAACACAAACTAAAAGATAAAACAAGAGGAAAGAAAGAAAATAGAAAGAAAATAAAACAAAGAAAAAATAGGTTAATGAAGAAAGAAAGAAAGAAAGAAAGAAAGAAAGAAAAACTAAGTATATTGAATGAAAAAGAAGAAGAAGTGAATAAAGAATAATAGAGAGTAACTTTATAAAGCAGGGAAAAAAGGAAACAGAACTCAAATAAAAGAAACAGAACGTAGAAATAAAATGGCGTATCAGAAAGTCAACGCTATGTTCGTGCACCTCTTGAAACCAATCTTCCGTTGACTTGGCCAGTTAATGAGCAATGCAAACAAAACAGCATTTAATTAGATTTGCCAATAAATCAGCCCACAGCCCATTGTCCGTCACTTGAAGGAGAATTACACAGAGGCCGCCGGTCTGTCGAGGATTGCTAGTGAAGGATAGCGGACCACAATTCGCTAGCTCACTCCGTGTACGGCCCCAGATCTCCTGCTCCTTACCATTGAAACACGGATACCAGCTTCCGAAGCGACCGGATCGGCAGATGCCACTATTTACACACTCCGAGAATACAATTGCTCTTCCCAGCAACTACCGCGTCCAGGGAATCATCAACATTCAGTATTGAGACTTTCATTATTATCTGATCGTCTGGCCGTCTGTCTATCTTTCAACCTGTTTGTCTACTAACTCATTTCTCGTCAATATTTCGATTCTTTTTTTCTTTTTCCCATCATCATCTATATCAACATACAATTATTAATAACAAAAATGATAGTCAAGAGTTTTGACGAATTTTTTCTGCCTGTTGCTTTCATCTGTGCGGGCTAATTAAGTTTAAAATATAAATTGCACTTTTATTTACTAAGTAAATGATGATACTGATGCTTCTATTTACGAAGGAATGGGTTATTTCTAAATAATCTTCGTTACATAGAGAATTTGGATTATATCAAAATCATTTTAGCGTGAACAGAGAGAAGGTAATCATTCGTTGGCTAGCTGGACTGGAAATTGCTTTATTGTCCTAGCTATAATATTTAAGCGTATTGCTCTAATAAAAATGTCGCTATTATGTGCCATTTTGATTTCAAGTCTTTGGCATTTGTGTGCACGAATTAGGTTTAAAATATAAATTTCCCTTGAGTTTCGCTTGTAAAAGAAGACTGTGATGATATTGAGGGTTCTATTTTTGAAGGAGTGAATGATGTCATATTAACGTTCATTGTATAGAGAATGATAACTTAAGTATGAAAGGTGGCTTGTTGCTTATTCACTCGTTTCCAAACTGGACTGCAAATTGCTTTATTGTTTAAGCTAGAGCAATTAAGTGTATTGCTCTAATAAGTGTCTCGCTATGATATGCCACTTTGATGTGTTAGGGTTGCACACATTCTACACAAACAAAAACATACACAAAAACAAACACACAAATTTGACGGAACAGAGAGAGGGAAAAGAGGACGAATTAAACTTAAGATATTTGAAAGAGTTGGATGAAAAAAGTGGAGAAAATAAACAATTTTTAAAGCACTTAAACCTGGATTTTACCTTAGGTTCACGCTAACCATTTAAAGTATCCTTTTTAATTCATTATGTTAGCCTCTTCTATATTTTATAGAGGTGGCCGTGGTGTAATGGGTGTCGTCGTAGGAAATGAACACAGCGACACGAGTTCAAATCCTGGACGAGACTGGTTGCATTTCACATAGCACTAATACCCTTGGGAAAGGTATGAATCTAATTCTTCTCCCTCCAGCTATGGGTAAATAGTAGGGCAGACGAGGTTATTCAGCCTTGGCAAGGCAACTAGTCTAGGAGAAGAAAAACTCTGAATTCAAACCTGTTAAACTCCGCTTAAAAATTGACCTTGTGTCATATCCTGCCCGAGCGGAGGGGTTAGTAAATATGATTAGCCTCTTCTATATTCAATGGAAATCTTTCTATTTTGGCTTGTATAGGATGTCTCACTATATACGAGACCCATTTGACTGCTAATAATTCTACTAATGATAAAAATGTGTTCTTTTTTGTTTCAGGTTTGAAAATAGTATACTATAACAACGATTAATCTTCAATCACAATGCCTTGGACAAGAAAGGAAAAAAAATATTTTGCTTCACTAATTATTTGGAGACAAAATCATTTAAAACTGAGCAAGCAAAATTTCTCAGGAAGTTCAACTTTTACAATTATCTCCAGAAAAATCAACTTTATCGTTGGGTACACAAATTTCAGGCCATAGGGTCAGTAAACAACCTCAACAAGAAGCTAGAAAATTCCAAATTTTGCAGGAAGTTGACTGCAAGATATCCTGACAGTGTGAATGCGGTGAGAGTTTCTGTCGGAAGGACTCCGAAAAAGTCTCTCCAAAGACGTTGGTCTTCCACGTGCATTGTTGCAAAGAATCTTAAGGGAGGATTTTCAGCTGTACCCATACAGAGTGGTTATCCAGAATAAACTCAGACCAGCTAGCATGGGAAAACGTATAGTGATGTGCCAGTGGTTCGAGAACAAGATTGAAGAAGATCTCCACTTTGATGATATTTGGTTCAGCGACGAAGCGCACTTCTGGCTCTGTGGACATATCGAGAGCAATAACTGGGAAATCCCAGAGGAGGGGCTTCTGCGACCCTTGTACTTTGTGAAATGCATGGCTTGAGTGACCATCTCAAAATATGAAATAATCGGATCTTTTTAGTTTGAAAACGCAGACGAGGAGGTTATCACTGTCAAAAAAGGAGTGTTACATTGATGTACTGAACAAGTTCAAGAGGGCACTTGAAACATGTAGTGTGAATCGAGGTGTGCAATGATTCAAACAAGATGGGCCAACTCCATATACAGCCAACATCATGATGGAGTGGCTCGACCATAGATTCCCAAATTGGCTGATCAGTAGGCGCCGCGAACCCGAATGGTCTCCGCGTTTACCCGATCTGAACACCTAAGATTTTTTTCTCTCTAGGGTTTCTTGAAGGACAAAGTGTATGAGGCCAATCCACAAACCACACCTGAACTCAGCGGCCATCAATCAGAAGATTCGTGCCATACCGAAAAAAGAGTGCGTCAAGGTGATTGTCAACTTCGTTCGACGAATTCAAGTGTGTCATCGGCGCAATGGCGGTCATTTAGAATACGTCCGGTAAAAAATGCATCATTTGAGCAAGAGACATAAAATCAATGTTTTTTTTTAATTTTTATTATATCAGCTTCTAGGACATGCAATCTTTTTTTGAATTTCTTGTCTCAGTAATTGATCTTTATCATATTAATGGGTTGCATCTACTTTGAGACTCTCTGTACTTCGCATGGTCTCTGTTCTGATTCAACATCAGACCTTAAATAGATTTCTATTGACTATTAGGAAAAATATAATACAGTTGATGCTAACTCTTCGGTAATTTCTCCCTAACAACGGTAATAAGCACACACACACACACACACGCACACACACACACACACACACACACACACACACACACATATATATATATATATATATATATATATATGCAGAGCAAATTAAGTAATAAAGACGTATGCTGTCTATATAATTTTTAGGACCCTTTCAAGTTTCCTGATAAGTGCTTTGGTTTTAGGTTGAAGCTGGTAATAATGATAAATTCAATTAGACTTTTCCAACTCTCTTTCTCATACTCTTTACCTGTTTTCTCGTTTTTCTTTACTACTCTTTCAAACACTTTCATCTTTTTTTTCTTCTCTTTTCTCTCTTTCTATTCTTACAAACATTCTAATCCTATCTTCCTTTCAATGAAATTTTTTTCCGTTGTTTTCTTCTCTTTTCTTTTTCCTACTCCCTCAAACTTTTAACTTACTTTTTCGTCTTTTTTCTCTTTCTTTTCTCTCAGCCTCTTTAACTTTTACATCATCTTTTTTTTTCCTTTTCTTTCAAAAACTTCACCTTTGTTTTCTTCTTTCTCTTCTCCTACTCTATCTTAGAATAACGTTTTCGAAAAGCTAGAAATAGAAGATGAAAGATATAAAGCAGGTGGATACAAATACGTGGTGCATTCAATAAGTATCCAGACTTATATTGTACAGACATTTAGAATTGTCGTAGACCCTTGAAAATTCACTATGTTATTGCTATACCTCCTATTAGATAACTGACCAATTTTTATGATTTCAGGTTCAAATGAACAGCTACAGCAGCAATTGGAATACACCCTACTAAAGCTGATTGTCACTGCTGGTGAATTTCAAAAATGCAATCTGACACTTAAGAAGAACGATATGCAATAAAATTCTGTTTTACACTTGGAAAAAATGCCACAGAAACGTATGGAATGCTTCAAACTGCTTTTTGACCATCTTGCATGAATCGAGCATCAGTTTTTGAGTGACATAAGAGATTCAAGGAAGCCAGGGAGTCTGTGAGGGATGATGAGAGGCGTGGGAGGAGTAAGGAAGTCAATACACCAGAGTTGATTGGCCAAACGGTTAGGGTTAGGGTTACTATGTTGAGGTTTTTAGGGAGTTCAGGAAGATATTCCATCGGAAGAAGCCAGCACTCTTCAAATCGGCTCAGCGGAATTTCCACCAGGACAATGCAGCAGTCCACAACCCCATCCTTGTCACAGACTATTTGACCAAGATGGGCATCAAGACAGTTCCTCAGCCTCCTTATAGTCCAGAGGTTGGTCCCTTTGACTTTTGGTTATTCCCTAAGCTCAGAGGCTGTCGTTATGAGAGAATTGAGGAGATGAAAGAGGCTGTGACGAAGGTCATTGACACGCTCACACAAGAGGAAATCCATGGGGCCTTTCAGAAGGTGTTGTAATGGTAAAACAAGTGCATTGTATTCAGAGGAGATTACTTTGAAGGGGACTAGAGTTTCATGTGTGTATTATCAATAAAAGTGCCCAAAAGTCTGGAAACTTATTTAATGATCCTCGTAGTTAACTCTTCCTTTAATGAAAACAACATAAGTTACCAATCTCGAAGTAGGAGAAATATACACAGTAATACAATATCATTTAATTCCTCCATATAACAAGTAAAAACAACAGTGGAAAACGTTCTTGAACTTAATAAAGGAACAATTTTCAAATCAAGCGGAACTAAATAATTAACAAAAATACGATAAAGTTTGGTAAAATTTGTATGTATAATGTACGAAATATAATCCAGAATTATAACATTAAACAAATCGGCAGTTACTCGGTCGAAACCGTCTGACGTGGGTGCCGGGGAAGCCCTGCATTCAAGTCACGCTGCCGACTTTTATTGAACCTCTAGGGAGCGTCTCCTCAGGCTCTAACTCTACTTGGATGGGCTAGGTTTATCACCTGGTGCCCAAGGCGTCCCTTTATAAAGGAATGCCGTCGGGACTTGAGGAATTTTTTTGAGCCGCCGGGCCTGTTAAGACTATGGCCCTGCGCCAAGACCTACCTTAAAAAAGGCATTGTGCCGTACTCGTCCGGTTGGTGGGACGTACGACAGATATCAATATAACATGGAACAAAGTAGTTGATACTTTATAATCTTCCGGTGATTGTTGGTGTCTCTTATTGGCCTAATGAGTAGAGTGTTTTTCAATGGTCGGGGAGACCAGGGTTCAATCCCTGGTCAAGTCATACCAAAGACTCAAAAAATAGTACTTGATGCTGCCTTGCTTAACATTCAGCATTATAAGGTATGGATCAAGGGTAAAGTGGAGCAATCCAGAGAAAGGAGTAGTGTCCTTCCTTACACTTAAGTGTAGTAGCTATTGAAAAGGGAGCCTTCGGGTTACCCTCGACTAAGGTCGCCAACAACACTAATCAGTTGTAAAAAAATGGACAAACTTTCCTATATGGTTTACATTTGAGCAACACGGAGGTCTGAAAACAAAATTGACCTTGTGTCATATCCTGACCGAGCGGAGGGGTTGGGTAAATATGAATAATAATACGCATCAGAATTGCAAATGTAAGTTATGCAATAATAGAGACGAAACGATTAGTCACATAATGAGTGTAGCAAGCAAATAAAAAGGGATTATATGACGAGACACGACTCAATGGCAAAGGTTATCCACAGTGAATTGTGCAAGGGATTGAAACTTTCAATAGTGTAATGCTTATCATCGTGGGAAATGGACAGGATGACACGAGGACGTGTTTGATTGCATTTCACGTAACACTAATGAACACTAGCTTTGGATAAACAGTAGGGCAGACTTAGTTCTTCAGCCTTGGTTAGGTAACCAGTCTAGGAGAAGGATATCCAAACCTGTTAAACTCCGCTAAAAAATTGACATCGTGTCACATCCTGCTCCCAGTGAGGGGGGTAAATACATACATGCACAAACCAGAATCTGTCCTGCAGAAATAGACGTATAAAATTCTCTGGGATTTTGATATACAAACGAATCACTTAATCCCAGGACGAAAACCAAAACCTCGTATTAACTAAGGAAAAAAAAAAAGAAAATAAAACTTGCCGTGTTGTGGATTTTGTCGTCCCGGAGGACCACAGAGTGAAAATCAAAGAAAACGAAAAGAAAGACAAGTACTTGGACCTTGCTAGAGAACTGAAAAATTATCTGTTGAACTTGAGAGTTACAGTGATACCAATTGTAATTAGCGCACTTGGAATGGTCTCCAAATGTTTGTTAAGAGAGCTGGAGGTGTTAGAAATCGGAGGACGAATCGAGACGAACCAAAATTTCAGCATTACTAAGATCAGCCAGAATACTGAGAAGAGTCCTGGACACCTGAGGAGACATGCTGTCTCTCGAACTCCAGTGAAAGACGCTGGTTTGAAAAACTCGCAAGAAACTATAATATGTGTGTGATTGTGTATGTGCATCTATCTCTTCCTAATCACACTTTTGAGTAATAAAAGGAAACTGTGATCTCATGCCTTGATAGAACACACTTTCTTGAAGAATGATATATATATATATATATATATATATACCTCTCCAATAAAGTTCTTTTATTTGTTCTTCCTCCTACTCTTTATATAAGTGGTTTGGTTTCTTTGTTTAATGGCATATCAACCTTTGTTGGTTATTTAATGCCAAAGCCATTCTCATAGAAGAACACTAGTGGTACTATTTAACCCATAGCTGGGAGGATAAGGGGGTTCATAACTTTCCCGAGGGTATTTGGCCGAAAGTGAACGTAATAGCGCGACTGGAGTACGAACTCGCGTACTACGATTCCGCAGTCCATCGCTTTAACACCCACCTCTTTATATAAGTGTATTCGATACACGTCATAGTGTTTATCATTCCACTGTTCGTTCCTCCGCAGTTTGATACAATCTTTAAAACTCTAGTTGACTTTTGGGACATGCTGTCTAAAGCCTTTTCGAATTCAAGTTAAATTATTTCTCTTGTTGTTTCAAAATTTACTAAATAAAAATAACTTTGACACATATGCTTGCGTACAATAAATAAGCCAAAAATCGTGATGTGGCGGACACCTGCTTAAAAAGATAACGGCAGAACAATTTCGACTGACAATTGTCACCATCACGGCCGGCTCATTTTCAAGTGGGTCACGAAGCTTCCTAGATGTACTATCATGTACGACAAGTTAAAACTACGTGATAAAAGACTAACACCGTCATATGAGAATAGTTTAACAGTTAACAAAACTGAAATCTGAAATAGACAATGATATTTTTCCGACAATTTGCGATTTATATCCGTTAGGTTGTGTTTATCCCACTTCAACTAAAATAATAAAACTTGATGACCTCCTTTAGTTATAAACCTTAACACATTCCTATAATAGTAGATGAAAGTGTACTTATTCATTCAAGCCTTCTTCCATGAGCAGGATACGACACAAAGTCAATTTTTTAAGAACGGAGACAAACAGGTTTGAACTCAGAGATTTCCTTCTAAATCGGTTACCGTTCCAAGGTTGTAAGAAAATTATAAGTCTGTTGCAACTCACTGCTATCCGTAGAGTTCTCTATTTTTTTAAATTGCAGGCACTCGTGGTGTAATAGTTATCGTTTTAGGAAATAGAAACAATGTTCTGAGTTTAAATCCTGGACGAGCTTGCTTGCATTTAACCTAGAGCTAGTACTCTTTGGGAAATATATGAATCTAACTATTATCCCCTCTCTAGCAGAGGGTAAATCGTTCCACAGACTGGGCTTTTTAACCTTGGTTTGGCAACCAGTCTATGGGAAGAAAAACTCTGAATTCAAACATGTTAAAACTCTGCATAAAATTTGACTATGAGTCATATCCTGTCCGCCCAGAGAAGTTGGGTAAATATATACCAAAGTTTAAAATCCCAGTCTGCTCAACTATTTACTCATAGCTGAGATGAGAATTTGTGGATTGGTACTTATTCCAAGAGCAAGTGACTTGGATGGAAACGGCCTCCTCCAGGATTTGAACTAGGATCACCGTGCTCATTTCCTAAGACGATAATGTTAAGTAGTTCTGATTAATCAATGAATTGCCGCAACCGTCAGAGAGTAGAACTCACACTTCTTACTACCTAAGTGCAGTGGTCTCCATGTATTTATTTAGACTTTTGAAGTTCAATATAGACAAGAAAATAATTAAGTAGACGCATAAATTAAAATCAAAATAAAATCCCCATAGCATAGTGGAAACGTGCTGGACTTTAGCAAAGGAGTAAGCGAATTCGAATTCAAATGCGCTATTCCGTGAACTTTCGTTCTAATATCAATGGAAAAAGTATGTAACCTTTTATCCGCCAGCAGCTATAGATCAAATATTACCACCACTTTTCTTCGACAAAGATGGCTTTGTCATTACATAACGCACAAAGTTAGTATTGCAATTCATCAAAGAAATCAAAAAAAAATAAAACTAGATTTAATAGATATCTAATAACACCAACGATTTAACAGATATCTAATATCACCAACGATTTAATGAATATCTAATATCACCAACGATTTAATAGATATCTAATATCACAAACAATTTAATAAATATCTAATATCACCAACGATTTAATAGATACCTAATATCACCAACGATTTAATAGATATCTAATATCACCAACGATTTAAAAAATATCTAATATCACCAACGATTTAATAGATATCTAATATCACAAACGATTTAATGAATATCTAATATCACCAACAATTTTATAGATATCTAATATCACAAACGATTTAATGAATATCGAATATCACCAACGATTTAACAGATATCTAATATCACAAACGATTTAATAAATATCAAATATCACAAACGATTTAATAAATATCTAATATCACCAACGATTTAATAGATATCTAATATCACAAACGATTTAATAAATATCTAATATCACCAACGATTTAATAGATATCTAATAACACAAACGATTTAATAAATATCAAATATCACAAACGATTTAATGAATATCTAATATTACCAACGATTTAACAGATATCTAATATCACCAACGATTTAATAAATATCTAATATCACCAACGATTTAATAGATATCTAATATCACAAACGATTTAATAAATATCTAATATCACCGACGATTTAATAGATATCTAATATCACAAACGATTTAATGAATATCTAATATCACCAACGATTTTATAGATATCTAATATCACAAACGATTTAATGAATATCGAATATCACCAACGATTTAACAGATATCTAATATCACAAACGATTTAATAAATATCAAATATCACAAACGATTTAATAAATATCTAATATCACCAACGATTTAATAGATATCTAATAACACAAACGATTTAATAAATATCAAATATCACAAACGATTTAATGAATATCTAATATCACCAACGATTTAACAGATATCTAATATCACAAACGATTTAATGAATATCTAATATCACCAACGATTTAACAGATATATAATATCACCAACGATTTAATGAATATCTAATATCACCAACGATTTAATAGATATCTAATATCACAAACGATTTAATGAATATCTAATATCACCAACGATTTAACAGATATCTAATATCACAAACGATTTAATGAATATCTAATATCACCAACGATTTAATAAATATCTAATATCAAAAACGATTTGATAAATATCTAATATCACCAACGATTTAATAGATAGCTAATATCACAAAGGATTTAATGAATATCTAATATCACCAATGATTTAAGAGATATCTAATATCATAAACGATTTAATGAATATCTAATATCACCAACGATTTAATAAATATCTAATATTACAAACAATTTAATAAATATCAAATATCACAAACAATTTAATAGATACCTAATATCACCAATGATTTAATAGATATCTAATATCACCACCGATTTAATGAATATCTAATATCACCAACGATTTAATAGATATCTAATATCACAAACGATTTATTGAATATCGAATATCACCAACGATTTAACAGATATCTAATATCACAAACGATTTAATAAATATCAAATATCACAAACGATTTAATAAATATCTAATATCACCAACGAATTAATAGATATCTAATAACACAAACGATTTAATAAATATCAAATATCACAAACAATTTAATAGATACCTAATATCACAAACGATTTAATGAATATCTAATATCACCAACGATTTAACAGATATATAATATCACAAACGATTTAATGAATATCTAATATTACCAACGATTTAATATATATCTAATATCACAAACGATTTGATGAATATCTAATATCACCAACGATTTAATAGCTATCTAATATCACAAACGATTCAATAAATATCAAATATCTGAAACGATTTAATGAATATCTAATATCACCAACAATTTAATAAATATCTAATATCACCAACTATTTAACTGATATCTAATATCACCAACGATTTAACAGATATCTAATATCACCAACGATTTAATGAATATCTAATATCACCAACGATTTAATAGATATCTAATATCACAAACAATTTAATAAATATCTAATATCACCAACGATTTAATAGATACCTAATATCACCAACGATTTAATAGATATCTAATATCACCAACGATTTAAAAAATATCTAATATCACCAACGATTTAATAGATATCTAATATCACAAACGATTTAATGAATATCTAATATCACCAACAATTTTATAGATATCTAATATCACAAACGATTTAATGAATATCGAATATCACCAACGATTTAACAGATATCTAATATCACAAACGATTTAATAAATATCAAATATCACAAACGATTTAATAAATATCTAATATCACCAACGATTTAATAGATATCTAATATCACAAACGATTTAATAAATATCTAATATCACCAACGATTTAATAGATATCTAATAACACAAACGATTTAATAAATATCAAATATCACAAACGATTTAATGAATATCTAATATTACCAACGATTTAACAGATATCTAATATCACCAACGATTTAATAAATATCTAATATCACCAACGATTTAATAGATATCTAATATCACAAACGATTTAATAAATATCTAATATCACCGACGATTTAATAGATATCTAATATCACAAACGATTTAATGAATATCTAATATCACCAACGATTTTATAGATATCTAATATCACAAACGATTTAATGAATATCGAATATCACCAACGATTTAACAGATATCTAATATCACAAACGATTTAATAAATATCAAATATCACAAACGATTTAATAAATATCTAATATCACCAACGATTTAATAGATATCTAATAACACAAACGATTTAATAAATATCAAATATCACAAACGATTTAATGAATATCTAATATCACCAACGATTTAACAGATATCTAATATCACAAACGATTTAATGAATATCTAATATCACCAACGATTTAACAGATATATAATATCACCAACGATTTAATGAATATCTAATATCACCAACGATTTAATAGATATCTAATATCACAAACGATTTAATGAATATCTAATATCACCAACGATTTAACAGATATCTAATATCACAAACGATTTAATGAATATCTAATATCACCAACGATTTAATAAATATCTAATATCAAAAACGATTTGATAAATATCTAATATCACCAACGATTTAATAGATAGCTAATATCACAAAGGATTTAATGAATATCTAATATCACCAATGATTTAAGAGATATCTAATATCATAAACGATTTAATGAATATCTAATATCACCAACGATTTAATAAATATCTAATATTACAAACAATTTAATAAATATCAAATATCACAAACAATTTAATAGATACCTAATATCACCAATGATTTAATAGATATCTATTATCACCACCGATTTAATGAATATCTAATATCACCAACGATTTAATAGATATCTAATATCACAAACGATTTATTGAATATCGAATATCACCAACGATTTAACAGATATCTAATATCACAAACGATTTAATAAATATCAAATATCACAAACGATTTAATAAATATCTAATATCACCAACGAATTAATAGATATCTAATAACACAAACGATTTAATAAATATCAAATATCACAAACAATTTAATAGATACCTAATATCACAAACGATTTAATGAATATCTAATATCACCAACGATTTAACAGATATATAATATCACAAACGATTTAATGAATATCTAATATTACCAACGATTTAATATATATCTAATATCACAAACGATTTGATGAATATCTAATATCACCAACGATTTAATAGCTATCTAATATCACAAACGATTCAATAAATATCAAATATCTGAAACGATTTAATGAATATCTAATATCACCAACAATTTAATAAATATCTAATATCACCAACTATTTAACTGATATCTAATATCACCAACGATTTAATAGATATCTAATATCACAAACGATTTAATAAATATCAATTATCACAAACGATTTAATGAATATCTAATATCACCAACAATTTAATAAATATCTAATATCACCAATGATTGAATGAATATCTAATATCACCAATGATTTAATAGATATCTAATATCACAAACGATTTAACAGATATCTAATATCGCAAAAGATTTAATAAATATTAAATATCTGAAACGATTTAATGAATATCTAATATCACCAACGATTTAATGAATATCTAATATCACCAACTATTTAACAGATATCTAATATCACCAACGATTTAATAGATATCTAGTATGACAAACGATTTAATAAATATCAATTATCACAAACGATTTAATGAATATCTAATATCACCAACAATTTAATAAATATCTAATATCACCAAAGATTTAATGAATATCTAATATCACCAACGATTTAATGAATATCTAATATCACCAACGATTTAATGAATATCTAATATCAACAACGATTTAATGAATATCAAATATCACAAATGATTTAATGAATATCTAATATCACCAACGATTTAATGAATATCTAATATCACCAACGATTTAATGAATATCTAATATCACCAACGATTTAATGAATATATAAATATCCATTATCACAAACGATTTAATGAATATCTAATATCACCAACAATTTAATAAATATCTAATATCACCAATGATTTAATGAATATCTAATATCACCAATGATTTAATATATATCAAATATCACAAACGATTTAACAGACATCTAATATCAGAAACGATTTAATGAATATCAAATATCAAAAACGAATTAATGAATATCGAATATCACCAACGATTTAATGAATATCTAATATCACCAACGATTTAATGAATATCTATCACCAACGATTTAATAAATATCTAATATCACCAACGACTTAATGAATATCTAATATCACCAACGATTTAATGAATATCTAATATCACCAGCGATTTAATGAATATCTAATATCACCAACGATTTAATGAATATCAAATATCACCAACGATTTAATGAATATCTAATATCACCAACGATTTATTGAATATCGAATATCACCAACGATTTAATGAATATCTAATATCACCAACGATTTAATGAATATCTATTATCACCAACGATTTAATAGATATCTAATATCACAAAGGATTTAATGAATATTTAATATCACCAACGATTTAATAGATATCTAATATCAAAAACGATTTAATGAATATCTAATATCACCAACGATTTAACAGATATCTAATATCACAAACGATTTAATGAATATCTAATATCACCAACGATTTAACAGATATATAATATCACCAACGATTTAATGAATATCTAATATCACCAACGATTTAATAGATATCTAATATCACAAACGATTTAATGAATATCTAATATCACCAACGATTTAACAGATATCTAATATCACAAACGATTTAATGAATATCTAATATCACCAACGATTTAATAAATATCTAATATCAAAAACGATTTGATAAATATCTAATATCACCAACGATTTAATAGATAGCTAATATCACAAAGGATTTAATGAATATCTAATATCACCAATGATTTAAGAGATATCTAATATCATAAACGATTTAATGAATATCTAATATCACCAACGATTTAATAAATATCTAATATTACAAACAATTTAATAAATATCAAATATCACAAACAATTTAATAGATACCTAATATCACCAATGATTTAATAGATATCTAATATCACCACCGATTTAATGAATATCAAATATCACCAACGATTTAATAGATATCTAATATCACAAACGATTTATTGAATATCGAATATCACCAACGATTTAACAGATATCTAATATCACAAACGATTTAATAAATATCAAATATCACAAACGATTTAATAAATATCTAATATCACCAACGAATTAATAGATATCTAATAACACAAACGATTTAATAAATATCAAATATCACAAACAATTTAATAGATACCTAATATCACCAACGATTTAACAGATATCTAATATCACAAACGATTTAATGAATATCTAATATCACCAACGATTTAACAGATATATAATATCACAAACGATTTAATGAATATCTAATATTACCAACGATTTAATATATATCTAATATCACAAACGATTTGATGAATATCTAATATCACCAACGATTTAATAGCTATCTAATATCACAAACGATTCAATAAATATCAAATATCTGAAACGATTTAATGAATATCTAATATCACCAACAATTTAATGAATATCTAATATCACCAACTATTTAACTGATATCTAATATCACCAACGATTTAATAGATATCTATTATCACAAACGATTTAATAAATATCAATTATCACAAACGATTTAATGAATATCTAATATCACCAACAATTTAATAAATATCTAATATCACCAATGATTTAATGAATATCTAATATCACCAATGATTTAATAGATATCTAATATCACAAACGATTTAACAGATATCTAATATCGCAAAAGATTTAATAAATATTAAATATCTGAAACGATTTAATGAATATCTAATATCACCAACGATTTAATGAATATCTAATATCACCAACTATTTAACAGATATCTAATATCACCAACGATTTAATAGATATCTAATATGACAAACGATTTAATAAATATCAATTATCACAAACGATTTAATGAATATCTAATATCACCAACAATTTAATAAATATCTAATATCACCAAAGATTTAATAAATATCTAATATCACCAAAGATTTAATGAATATCTAATATCACCAACGATTTAATGAATATCTAATATCAACAACGATTTAATGAATATCAAATATCACAAATGATTTAATGAATATCTAATATCACCAACGATTTAATGAATATCTAATATCACCAACGATTTAATGAATATCTAATATCACCAACGATTTAATGAATATATAAATATCCATTATCACAAACGATTTAATGAATATCTAATATCACCAACAATTTAATAAATATCTAATATCACCAATGATTTAATGAATATCTAATATCACCAATGATTTAATATATATCAAATATCACAAACGATTTAACAGACATCTAATATCAGAAACGATTTAATGAATATCAAATATCAAAAACGATTTAATGAATATCTAATATCACCAACGATTTAATGAATATCTAATATCACCAACGATTTAATGAATATCTATCACCAACGATTTAATAAATATCTAATATCACCAACGACTTAATGAATATCTAATATCACCAACGATTTAATGAATATCTAATATCACCAGCGATTTAATGAATATCTAATATCACCAACGATTTAATGAATATCAAATATCACCAACGATTTAATGAATATCTAATATCACCAACGATTTAATGAATATCGAATATCACCAACGATTTAATGAATATCTAATATCACCAACGATTTAATGAATATCTATTATCACCAACGATTTAATAGATATCTAATATCACAAAGGATTTAATGAATATTTAATATCACCAACGATATAATAGATATCTAATATCAAAAACGATTTAATGAATATCTAATATCACCAACGATTTAACAGATATCTAATATCACAAACGATTTAATGAATATCTAATATCACCCACGATTTAATAAATATCTAATATCACCAACGATTTAATAGATATCTAATATCACAAACGATTTAATAAATATAAAATATCAGAAACGATTTAATGAATATCTAATATCACCAACGATTTAATGAATATCTAATATCACCAACTATTTAACAGATATCTAATATCACCAACGATTTAATAGATATCTAATATCACAAACGATTTAATAAATATCAATTATCACAAACGATTTAATGAATATCGAATATCACCAACAATTTAATAAATATCTAATATCACCAATGATTTAATGAATATCTAATATCACCAATGATTTAATATATATCTAATATCACAAACGATTTAACAGATATCTAATATCACAAACGTTTTAATAAATATCAAATATCAGAAACGATTAAATGAATATCTAATATCACCAACGATTTAACAGATATCTAATATCACCAACGATTTAATAGATATCTAATATCACAAACGATTTATTAAATATCAATTATCACAAACGATTTAATGAATATCTAATATCACCAACAATTTAATAAATATCTAATATCACCAATCATTTAATGAATATCTAATATCACCAATGATTTAATAGATATCTAATATCACAAACGATTTAACAGATATCTAATATCACAAACGATTTAATAAATATCAAATATCACAAACGATTTAATGAATTTCTAATATCAACAACGATTTAATGAATATCTAATATCAACAACGATTTAATGAATATCTAATATCACCAATTATTTAATGAATATCTAATATCACCAACGATTTAATGAATATCTAATATCATCAACGATTTAATGAATATCTAATATCACCAACGATTTAATGAATATCTAATATCACCAACGATTTAATGAATATCTATTATCACCAACGATTTAATGAATATCTAATATCACCAACTATTTAACAGATATCTAATATCACCAACGATTTAATAGATATCTAATATCACAAACGATTTAATAAATATCAATTATCACAAACGATTTAATGAATATCTAATATCACCAACGATTTAATAAATATCTAATATCACCAAAGATTTAATGAATATCTAATATCACCAACGATTTAATAAATATCTAATATCACCAACGATTTAATGAATATCTAATATCAACAACGATTTAATGAATATCAAATATCACAAACGATTTAATGAATATCTAATATCACCAACGATTTAATGAATATCTAATATCACCAACGATTTAATGAATATCTAATATCACCAACGATTTAATGAATATATAAATATCAATTATCACAAACGATTTAATGAATATCTAATATCCCCAACAATTTAATAAATATCTAATATCACCAATGATTTAATGAATATCTAATATCACCAATGATTTAATATATATCAAATATCACAAACGATTTAACAGACATCTAACATCAGAAACAATTTAATGAATATCAAATATCAGAAACGATTTAATGAATATCTAATATCACCAACGATTTAATGAATATCTAATATCACCAACGATTTAATGAATATCTATCACCAACGATTTAATAAATATCTAATATCACCAACGACTTAATGAATATCTAATATCACCAACGATTTAATGAATATCTAATATCACCAGCGATTTAATGAATATCTAATATCACCAACGATTTAATGAATATCAAATATCACCAACGATTTAATGAATATCTAATATCACCAACGATTTAATGAATATCGAATATCACCAACGATTTAATGAATATCTAATATCACCAACGATTTAATGAATATCTATTATCACCAACGATTTAATAGATATCTAATATCACAAAGGATTTAATGAATATCTAATATCACCAACGATTTAATAGATATCTAATATCAAAAACGATTTAATGAATATCTAATATCACCAACGATTTAACAGATATCTAATATCACAAACGATTTAATGAATATCTAAAATCACCCACGATTTAATAAATATCTAATATCACCAACGATTTGATGAATATCTAATATCACCAACGATTTAATAAATATCTAATATCACAAACGATTTAATAAATATCAAATATCAGAAACGATTTAATGAATATCTAATATCACCAACGATTTAATGAATATCTAATATCACCAACTATTTAACAGATATCTAATATCACCAACGATTTAATATATATCTAATATCACAAACGATTTAATGAATATCTAATATCACCAACGATTTAATGAATATCTAATATCACCAACGATTTAATGAATATCTATTATCACCAACGATTTAATGAATATCTAATATCACCAATGATTTAATATATATCTAATATCACAAACGATTTAACAGATATCTAATATCACAAACGTTTTAATAAATATCAAATATCAGAAACGATTAAATGAATATCTAATATCACCAACGATTTAACAGATATCTAATATCACCAACGATTTAATAGATATCTAATATCACAAACGATTTATTAAATATCAATTATCACAAACGATTTAATGAATATCTAATATCACCAACAATTTAATAAATATCTAATATCACCAATCATTTAATGAATATCTAATATCACCAATGATTTAATAGATATCTAATATCACAAACGATTTAACAGATATCTAATATCACAAACGATTTAATGAATATCTAATATCAACAACGATTTAATGAATATCTAATATCAACAACGATTTAATGAATATCTAATATCACCAATTATTTAATGAATATCTAATATCACCAATGATTTAATGAATATCTAATATCACCAACGATTTAATGAATATCTAATATAACCAACGATTTAATGAATATCTATTATCACCAACGATTTAATGAATATCTAATATCACCAACGATTTAATGAATATCTAATATCACCAACGATTTAATAAATATCTAATATCACAAACGATTCAATGAATATCTAATATCACCAACGATTTAATAGATATCTAATATCAAAAACGATTTAATGAATATCAAATATCACCAACGATTTAATGAATATCTAATATCACCAACGATTTAATGAATATCTAATATCACCAACGATTTAACAAATATCTAATATCAAAAACGATATAATAAATATCTAATATCACCAACGATTTAATAGATATCTAATCTCACAAACGATTTAATAAATATGTAATATAACAAACGATTTAATAGATATCTATTATCACAAAAGATTTAATGAATATCTAATATCACCAACGATTGAATAGATATCTAATATCACCAACGATTTGATGAATATCTAATATCACCAACGATTTAATAGATATCTAATATCACAAACGATTTAATAAATATCAAATATTACATACGATTTAATGAATATCTAATATCACCAACGATTTAATGAATATCTAATATCACCAACTATTTAACAGATATCTAATATCACCAACGATTTAATAGATATCTAATATCATAAAAGATTTAATAAATATCAATTATCACAAACGATTTAATGAATATCTAATATCACCAACGATTAAATGAATATCTAATATCACCAACGATTTAAAAAATTTCTAATATCACCAAAGATTTAATGAATATCTAATATCACAAACGATTTAATGAATATCTAATATCACCAACGATTTAATGAATATCTATCACAACGATTTAATAAATATCTAATATCACCAACGATTTAATGAATATCTAATATCACCAACGATTTAATGAATATCAAACATCACCAACGATTTAATGAATAACTAATATCACCAACGATTTAATGAATATCTAATATCACCAACGATTTAATGAATATCTATTATCACCAACGATTTAATGAATATCTAATATCACCAACGATTTAATGAATATCTAATATCACCAACGATTTAATAGATATCTAATATCACCAACGATTTAATGAATTTCTAATATCACCAACGATTTAATGAATATCTAATATCGCCAACAATTTAATGAATATCTAATATCACCAACAATTTAATAAATATCAAATATCACAAACGATTTAACGAACATCTAATATCACCAACGATTTAATGAATATCTAATATCACCAACGATTTGATATATATCTAATATCACCAACGATTTAATGAATATCTAATATCACCAACGATTTAATGAATATCTAATATCACCAACGATGTAATAAATATCAAATATCACAAACGATTTAATGAATATCTAATATCACCAACGATTTAATGAATACCTAATATCACCAACGATTTAATAAATATCTAATATCACCAACGATTTAATGAATATATAATATCACCAACAATTTAATGAATATCTAATATCACCAACGATTTAATAAATATCTAATATCACCAACGATTTAATGAATATCTAATATCACCAACGATTTAATGAATATCTAATATCACCAACGATTTAATGAATATCTAATATCACCAACGATTTAATAAATATCAAATATCACAAACGATTTAATGAATATCTAATATCACCAACGATTTAATAAATATCTAATATCACCAACGATTTAATGAATATCTAATATCACCAACAATTTACAGATATCTAATATCACCAACGATTTAATAGATATCTAATATCACAAACGATTTAATAAATATCAATTATCACAAACGATTTAATGAATATCGAATGTCACCAACAATTTAATAAATATCTAATATCACCAATGATTTAATGAATATCTAATATCACCAATGATTTAAAATATATCTAATATCACAAACGATTTAACAGATATCTAATATCACAAACGATTTAATAAATATCAAATATCACAAACGATTTAATGAATATCTAATATCAACAACGATTTAATGAATATCTAATATCAACAACGATTTAATGAATATCTAATATCACCAATTATTTAATGAATATCTAATATCACCAACGATTTAATGAATATCTAATATCACCAACGATTTAATGAATATCTATCACAACGATTTAATAAATATCAAATATCACCAACGATTTAATGAATATCTGATATCACCAACGATTTAATGAATATCTAATGTCACCAACGATTTAATGAATATCTAATATCACCAACGATTTAATGAATAACTAATATCACCAACGATTTAATGAATATCTAATATCACCAAAGATTTAATGAATATCTATTATCACCAACGATTTAATGAATATCTAATATCACCAACGATTTAATGAATATCTAATATCACCAACGATTTAATAGATATCTAATATCACAAACGATTTAATGAATATCTAATATCACCAACGATTTAATGAATTTCTAATATCACCAACGATTTAATGAATATCTAATATCACCAACAATTTAATGAATATCTAATATCACCAACGATTTAATAAATATCAAATATCACAAACGATTTAACGAATATCTAATATCACCAACGATTTAATGAATATCTAATATCACCAACGATTTGATATATATCTAATATCACCAACGATTTAATCAATATCTAATATCACCAATGATTTAGTGAATATCTAATATCACCAACGATGTAATAAATATCAAATATCAAAAACGATTTAATGAATATCTAATATCACCAACGATTTAATGAATATCTAATATCACCAACGATTTAATGAATATCTAATATCACCAACTATTTAACAGATATCTAATATCACCAACGATTTAATAGATATCTAATATCATAAACGATTTAATAAATATCAAATATCACAAACGATTTAATGATTATCTAATATCAACAACGATTTAATGAATATCTAATATCAACAACGATTTAATGAATATCTAATATCACCAATTATTTAATGAATATCTAATATCACCAACGATTTAATGAATATCTATTATCACCAACGATTTAATGAATACCTAATATCACCAACGATTTAATAAATATCTAATATCACCAACGATTTAATGAATATCTAATATCACCAACAATTTAATGAATATCTAATATCACCAACGATTTAATAAATATCTAATATCACCAACGATTTAATGAATATCTAATATCACCAACGATTTAATGAATATCTAATATCACCAACGATTTAATGAATATCTAATATCACCAACGATTTAATAAATATCAAATATCACAAACGATTTAATGAATATCTAATATCACCAACGATTTAATAAATATCTAATATCACCAACGATTTAATGAATATCTAATATCACCAACTATTTAACAGATATCTAATATCACCAACGATTTAATAGATATCTAATATCACAAACGATTTAATAAATATCAATTATCACAAACGATTTAATGAATATCGAATATCACCAACAATTTAATAAATATCTAATATCACCAATGATTTAATGAATATCTAATATCACCAATGATTTAATATATATCTAATATCACAAACGATTTAACAGATATCTAATATCACAAACGTTTTAATAAATATCAAATATCAGAAACGATTAAATGAATATCTAATATCACCAACGATTTAACAGATATCTAATATCACCAACGATTTAATACATATCTAATATCACAAACGATTTATTAAATATCAATTATCACAAACGATTTAATGAATATCTAATGTCACCAACAATTTAATAAATATCTAATATCACCAATCATTTAATGAATATCTAATATCACCAATGATTTAATAGATATCTAATATCACAAACGATTTAACAGATATCTAATGTCGCAAACGATTTAATAAATATCAAATATCACAAACGATTTAATGAATATCTAATATCAACAACGATTTAATGAATATCTAATATCAACAACGATTTAATGAATATCTAATATCACCAATTATTTAATGAATATCTAATATCACCAACGATTTAATGAATATCTAATATCACCAACGATTTAATGAATATCTAATATCACCAACGATTTAATGAATATCTATTATCACCAACGATTTAATGAATATCTTATATCACCAATGATTTAATGAATATCTAATATCACCAACGATTTAATAAATATCTAATATCACAAACGATTCAATGAATATCTAATATCACCAACGATTTAATAGATATCTAATATTAAAAACGATTTAATGAATATCAAATATCACCAACGATTTAATGAATATCTAATATCACCAACGATTTAATGAATATCTAATATCACCAACGATTTAATAAATATCTAATATCAAAAACGATATAATAAATATCTAATATCACCAACGATTTAATAGATATCTAATATCACAAACGATTTAATAAATATCTAATATCACCAACGATTTAATAGATATCTATTATCACAAAAGATTTAATGAATATCTAATATCACTAACGATTGAATAGATATCTAATATCACCAACGATTTGATGAATATCTAATATCACCAACGATTTAATAGATATCTAATATCACAAACGATTTAATAAATATCAAATATCAGATACGATTTAATGAATATCTAATATCACCAACGATTTAATGAATATCTAATATCACCAATGATTTAACAGATATCTAATATCACCAACGATTTAATAGATATCTAATATCATAAAAGATTTAATAAATATCAATTATCACAAACGATTTAATGAATATCTAATATCACCAACGATTAAATGAATATCTAATATCACCAACGATTTAAAAAATTTCTAATATCACCAAAGATTTAATGAATATCTAATATCACAAACGATTTAATGAATATCTAATATCACCAACGATTTAATGAATATCTATCACAACGATTTAATAAATATCTAATATCACCAACGATTTAATGAATATCTAATATCACCAACGATTTAATGAATATCTAATATCACCAACGATTTAATGAATATCAAATATCACCAACGATTTAATGAATAACTAATATCACCAACGATTTAATGAATATCTAATATCACCAACGATTTAATGAATATCTATTATCACCAACGATTTAATGAATATCTAATATCACCAACGATTTAATGAATATCTAATATCACCAACGATTTAATAGATATCTAATATCACCAACGATTTAATGAATTTCTAATATCACCAACGATTTAATGAATATCTAATATCGCCAACAATTTAATGAATATCTAATATCACCAACGATTTAATAAATATCAAATATCACAAACGATTTAACGAACATCTAATATCACCAACGATTTAATGAATATCTAATATCACCAACGATTTGATATATATCTGATATCACCAACGATTTAATGAATATCTAATATCACCAACGATTTAATGAATATCCAATATCACCAACGATGTAATAAATATCAAATATCACAAACGATTTAATGAATATCTAATATCACCAACGATTTATTAATACCTAATATCACCAACGATTTAATAAATATCTAATATCACCAACGATTTAATGAATATCTAATATCACCAACAATTTAATGAATATCTAATATCACCAACGATTTAATAAATATCTAATATCACCAACGATTTAATGAATATCTAATATCACCAACGATTTAATGAATATCTAATATCACCAACGATTTAATGAATATCTAATATCACCAACGATTTAATAAACATCAAATATCACAAACGATTTAATGAATATCTAATATCACCAACGATTTAATAAATATCTAATATCACCAACGATTTAATTAATATCTAATATCACCAACTATTTAACAGATATCTAATATCACCAACGATTTAATAGATATCTAATATCACAAACGATTTAATAAATATCAATTATCACAAACGATTTAATGAATATCGAATATCACCAACAATTTAATAAATATCTAATATCACCAATGATTTAATGAATATCTAATATCACCAATGATTTAAAATATATCTAATATCACAAACGATTTAACAGATATCTAATATCACCAACGATTTAATAGATATCTAATATCATAAACGATTTAATAAATATCAAATATCACAAACGATTTAATGAATATCTAATATCAACAACGATTTAATGAATATCTAATATCAACAACGATTTAATGAATATCTAATATCACCAATTATTTAATGAATATCTAATATCACCAACGATTTAATGAATATCTATCACAACGATTTAATAAATATCTAATATCACCAACGATTTAATGAATATCTAATATCACCAATGATTTAAAATATATCTAATATCACAAACGATTTAACAGATATCTAATATCACCAACGATTTAATAGATATCTAATATCATAAACGATTTAATAAATATCAAATATCACAAACGATTTAATGAATATCTAATATCAACAACGATTTAATGAATATCTAATATCACCAATTATTTAATGAATATCTAATATCACCAACGATTTAATGAATATCTAATATCACCAACGATTTAATGAATATCTATCACAACGATTTAATAAATATCTAATATCACCAACGATTTAATGAATATCTAATATCATCAACGATTTAATGAATATCTAATGTCACCAACGATTTAATGAATATCAAATATCACCAACGATTTAATGAATAACTAATATCACCAACGATTTAATGAATATCTAATATCACCAACGATTTAATGAATATCTATTATCACCAACGATTTAATGAATATCTAATATCACCAACGATTTAATGAATATCTAATATCACCAACGAATTAATAGATATCTAATATCACAAACGATTTAATGAATATCTAATATCACCAACGATTTAATGAATTTCTAATATCACCAACGATTTAATGAATATCTAATATCGCCAACAATTGAATGAATATCTAATATCACCAACGATTTAATAAATATCAAATATCACAAACGATTTAACGAATATCTAATATCACCAACGATTTAATGAATATCTAATATCACCAACGATTTGATATATATCTAATATCACCAACGATTTAATGAATATCTAATATCACCAATGATTTAATGAATATCTAATATCACCAACGATGTAATAAATATCAAATACCACAAACGATTTAATGAATATCTAATATCACCAACGATTTAATGAATATCTAATATCACCAACGATTTAATGAATATCTAATATCACCAACTTTTTAACAGATATCTAATATCACCAACGATTTAATAGATATCTAATATCATAAACGATTTAATAAATATCAAATATCACAAACGATTTAATGAATATCTAATATCAACAACGATTTAATGAATATCTAATATCAACAACGATTTAATGAATATCTAATATCACCAATTATTTAATGAATATCTAATATCACCAACGATTTAATGAATATCTAATATCACCAACGATTTAATGAATATCTATCACAACGATTTAATAAATATCTAATATCACCAACGATTTAATGAATATCTAATATCACCAACGATTTAATGAATATCTAATGTCACCAACGATTTAATGAATATCAAATATTACCAACGATTTAATGAATAACTAATATCACCAACGATTTAATGAATATCTAATATCACCAACGATTTAATGAATATCTATTATCACCAACGATTTATTAATATCTAATATCACCAACGATTTAATGAATATCTAATATCACCAACGATTTAATAGATATCTAATATCACAAACGATTTAATGAATATCTAATATCACCAACGATTTAATGAATTTCTAATATCACCAACGATTTAATGAATATCTAATATCGCCAACAATTTAATGAATATCTAATATCACCAACGATTTAATAAATATCAAATATCACAAACGATTTAACGAATATCTAATATCACCAACGATTTAATGAATATCTAATATCACCAACGATTTGATATATATCTAATATCACCAACGATTTAATGAATATCTAATATCACCAATGATTTAATGAATATCTAATATCACCAACGATGTAATAAATATCAAATATCACAAACGATTTAATGAATATCTAATATCACCAACGATTTAATGAATATCTAATATCACCAACGATTTAATGAATATCTAATATCACCAACTTTTTAACAGATATCTAATATCACCAACGATTTAATAGATATCTAATATCATAAACGATTTAATAAATATCAAATATCACAAACGATTTAATGAATATCTAATATCACCAACGATTTAATGAATATCTAATATCACCAACGATTTAATGAATATCTATTATCACCAACGATTTAATGAATATCTAATATCACCAATGATTTAATGAATATCTAATATCACCAACGATTTAATAAATATCTAATATCACAAACGATTCAATGAATATCTAATATCACCAACGATTTAATAGATATCTAATATCAAAAACGATTTAATGAATATCTAATATCACCAACGATTTAACAGATATCTAATATCAAACGATTTAATGAATATCTAATATCACCAATGATTTAATGAATATCTAATATCACCAACGATTTAATAAATATCAAATATCACAAACGATTTAACGAATATCTAATATCACCAACGATTTAATGAATATCTAATATCACCAACGATTTGATATATATCTAATATCACCAACGATTTAATGAATATCTAATATCACCAATGATTTAATGAATATCTAATATCACCAACGATTTAATGAATATCTAATATCACCAACGATTTAATGAATATCTAATATCACCAACTTTTTAACAGATATCTAATATCACCAACGATTTAATAGATATCTAATATCATAAACGATTTAATAAATATCAAATATCACAAACGATTTAATGAATATCTAATATCAACAACGATTTAATGAATATCTAATATCAACAACGATTTAATGAATATCTAATATCACCAATTATTTAATGAATATCTAATATCACCAACGATTTAATGAATATCTAATATCACCAACGATTTAATGAATATCTATCACAACGATTTAATAAATATCTAATATCACCAACGATTTAATGAATATCTAATATCACCAACGATTTAATGAATATCTAATATCACCAACGATTTAATAAATATCAAATATCACAAACGATTTAATGAATATCTAATATCACCAACGATTTAATAAATATCTAATATCACCAACGATTTAATGAATATCTAATATCACCAACTATTTAACAGATATCTAATATCACCAACGATTTAATAGATATCTAATATTACAAACGATTTAATAAATATCAATTATCACAAACGATTTAATGAATATCGAATATCACCAACAATTTAATAAATATCTAATATCACCAATGATTTAATGAATATCTAATATCACCAATGATTTAATATATATCTAATATCACAAACGATTTAACAGATATCTAATATCACAAACGTTTTAATAAATATCTAATATCAGAAACGATTAAATGAATATCTAATATCACCAACGATTTAACAGATATCTAATATCACCAACGATTTAATAGATATCTAATATCACAAACGATTTATTAAATATCAATTATCACAAACGATTTAATGAATATCTAATATCACCAACAATTTAATAAATATCTAATATCACCAATCATTTAATGAATATCTAATATCACCAATGATTTAATAGATATCTAATATCACAAACGATTTAACAGATATCTAATATCACAAACGATTTAATAAATATCAAATATCACAAACGATTTAATGAATATCTAATCTCAACAACGATTTAATGAATATCTAATATCAACAACGATTTAATGAATATCTAATATCACCAATTTTTTAATGAATATCTAATATCACCAACGATTTAATGAATATCTAATATCACCAACGATTTAATGAATATCTAATATCACCAACGATTTAATGAATATCTAATATCACCAACGATTTAATAAATATCAAATATCACAAACGATTTAATGAATATCTAATATCACCAACGATTTAATAAATATCTAATATCACCAACGATTTAATGAATATCTAATATCACCAACTATTTAACAGATATCTAATATCACCAACGATTTAATAGATATCTAATATTACAAACGATTTAATAAATATCAATTATCACAAACGGTTTAATGAATATCGAATATCACCAACAATTTAATAAATATCTAATATCACCAATGATTTAATGAATATCTAATATCACCCACGATTTAATAAATATCTAATATCACCAACGATTTAATGAATATCTCATATCACCAACGATTTAACAGATATCTAATATCACAAACGATTTAATAGATATCTAATATCATAAACGATTTAATAAATATCAATTATCACACACGATTTAATGAATATCGAATATCACCAACGATTAAATGAATATCTAATATCACCAACGATTTAACAAATTTCTAATATCACCAAAGATTTAATGAATATTTAATATCACCAACGATTTAATGAATATCTAATATCACCAACGATTTAATGAATATCTATCACCAACGATTTAATGAATATCTAATATCACCCACGATTTAATGAATATCTAATATCACCAACGATTTAATGAATATCTCATATCACCAACGATTTAATAAATATCTAATATCACCAACGATTTAATGAATATCTAATATCACCAACGATTTAATGAATATCTAATATCACCAACGATTTAATAAATATCTAATATCACCAACGATTTAATGAATATCTAATATCACCAACGATTTAATGAATATCTAATATCACCAACGATTTAATAAATATCTAATATCACCAACGATTTAATAAATATCTAATATCACAAACGATTTAATGAATATCTAATATCACCAACGAACCCTAATTATAAATGTGGTATAGCCTTCATTCCACACTCTTTCAAGGTTTATATACGTTATATTGCCGCTTTGGTTAATACATTTTTTGGTTTGGTTTGGTTTTATGTCATATCACCCATTGTAGGTTATTTAATGGCAATTCAGGATTATACAATTATATCCAATATAAATGATTTATAAACATAAGTCAACAAAGTTGAATAGTTCCAAGTATTGCTATTCATCACTTACAATTCAATTAAACAACAGTCATTTGTTTACATATAGTTAAATGATTAAAGTTTTATTTCAAACAATTCAATTTAACATTAGTCAATAAAGTTAAATGGTTCTAAGTATTCCTATGTATCACAATCAATTCAATTAAAAATCAACCATTTGTTTACACAGAGTAAAATGATCCAACAGTTCTATTTCTAGCAATTCAATTTAGCATAAGTCAACCAAGTTAAATGGTTCTAAGTATTCCTATGTGTCACAATCAATTCAATTAAACATCAACCATTTGTTTACACAGACTTAAATGATCATTTCAAGAGATTCAATTTAGCATATGTCATTTTTTTGGCATTCAGTTTAATCTCAAAACGTTCTAAATGACCCAGAGTGGACCTGGGAGCAATGACTATGAAGCGGTACTCTGCATTCCCCAAAGCTCCCGCATTATATAGTGTTATATCCGAGACACTCGTTGAGGTGGTCTTACCTATTTTCAGAGATGCAGTCGGTGTATTCTACTGTTCCAGCCGACTGGGCTGGTTAACACGTTATATACCCATTTCGGGGCTTACATTCATTACGTTTCAATTTCTATTTTGATCATCTGATCGGCCAGCGCCCAGCTCCTCCACCTTGTTCTTTTTCCACTTTTCATTATGAGCATGGCATTTTTTCTCTGCCAAATTTCATTCCAAGATCCTTGCAGTATATTCTAATTACACTGGTTTACAAAGAAATTGAGGCAAGCACAAAAATCCCCTTTTTTTACCTAATTTGAGGGTGCTAAATTCAAAGTTGAAATCCGTTTTTACTCATCACGTCTAGTTTTTTAGATATGTATAGTGTGCATTTTGTGCATATACGGTACATAAAGGCTTATATGAATTCAGGGTTAATTCTAATATTGTGAGACTTATGGCTTATTTTTTAGTTATTATGTACTAAATGTAAGTGATAGCATTACATTATATATATATATATATATATATATATATATATCAAGACGGATTTTGAAAATTAATGCAGCAGGTCTCAATCCACACTCTGGCAGTCATTGGAAGAGTTTGTCTCGCAGGCGGCGCAGGAGGCGCAGGAGGTTGGTGTCCATCAACTATCGTGTTACACATCTTTTGGGTTACTAAATATTAGTATTACATTTTCAAATGCACATTTAGTTTTACTTTGTTATATTTTCAGATTCTCCAATGGCTTCAAGCACGTCAAAATGTCGAGGATGCCTCAACAAGGTCAATTATTTCTGCTACGTGTGTGGGGACTTTACAACATTTGCACAGCGTCGAACTATCACTTCCCTCCTCAGAACCGCCTACTTTCACTATTTTGACTGTAAAATTGGTGATCAGGACAAGTCTTGGGCTCCACACATCTGTTGTAAACCCTGCTACAATGGACTAACTGCATGGTTTAATGGCAAGAAAGCAGCTTTCAACTTTGCAGTCCCTATGGTTTGGAGAGAGCCGCGAAACCACGCAGATGATTGTTATTTTTGTTTAACTAATATAACTGGTTTCAACACATCTTCTAGGAAAAAGATCAAATATCCCAACCTTCGATCTGCTATGAGACCCATTTCCCATTCAGATTATCTTCCTGTATCCACACCTCCAGTAAATAAGGATCTTCTTTCCTCATCAGATGAAGAAATGCCTTCAAGGGAGGATTCTGCCGAGTCAATATCTTTGGAAGATATTGAGTCTACATATTCAGGAAGAAGTGGCAATGAGCCACACTGGATCACGCAAGAAGACCTGAATGATCTTGCTCGTAATTTGTATCTGTCAAAACAGCAGTCAGAGCTCTTGGCTTCTCGGCTTAAACAGTGGAAGCTAGTCCAGGAAGATGTAAGGATCACCAGTTTCAGGAATCGGAACAAATAAGGTCATTGGTCTTCTTATGGGCTTCACAAAGTACTGTTGTTTTCTCTGTCTCTGGGATAGTCGAGCTGTATCCCAGCATTACAAGCAGAAAGACTGGGTGTCTAGAAGCACTTTTGTTCCTCGCGAACACGGCCTCAAGGAGAATCCTCTGGTGGACATGAATAAGGTGCTTCTTCCTCCTCTTCACATCAAGCTTGGTTTAATGAAGAATTTCGTGAAGGCGTTGCACAAAAATGGTGCTGCCTTCCAACACATGTCTACTGTGTTCCCAGGTCTTAGTGCTGCTAAGCTCAAAGAGGGCATCTTTGTCGGACCTCAGATCCGAGAAGTGCTGAAGGATACTGATTTTGAGGAGCTTCTTAACTTAAAGGAACTGAGAGCATGGGAAGCATTCAAGTCAGTCTGTAGTGGCTTCCTTGGTAACACACGCGTACCAGATTACCAAGCCTGTATTGAGAAGTTGCTCAAGACTTATAAGGATATGGGGTGCCGAATGTCTCTCAAGATTCATTTTCTCCATTCCCACCTCAACTTCTTCCCACTAAACCTTGGAGCAGTGAGTGATGAGCATGGAGAAAGATTTCACCAAGACATTACGAAGATGGAGAGCAACTATCAAGGCAAATGGAACCCCGGCATGATGGGAGACTTCTGCTGGATGCTTGACATCCCGGAGGCAAAATACACCAGATCTTCTAAGAAAACACACTTTTCACTGTCTGTGGTACTATGAATTGTGTAATTGTGTCATCCAAGTATATTGATTCAATCAGTGTTCTTTATCTATTCTGTTTTATCTGTTATAAGCTGCTGCAACTCTTGAAATATGCACATATATTATCTGTTTATACTAAAATGAGACTATGTAAAAGCCAGAAAACTAGAGGTGATAGAGCAAAACTATTTATAAATTTGAATTCAGCACACCTAAATTAACAAAAAAACACCTATCCCCATTCTTGCCTCAGACCAAAAATTTATTTTTACAAACCAGTGTTATTCGTATTTGAGTCTCCAGCTCTTTTTCATCAAACAGCTTGATGTCGTCCATGTATTTATGGTGATTAATCTTTTCTTGAGGTTTTGTACATTTGTAGCCCCTAGTGCACTTCCTAAGAATGTAATTGAGAAGCATTATTGCTATTACAAACACAAATGGCAAAGGTGTGTCTGCTTAGTTTTCCCTCCAGCTGTGAATTCTACTTTCCAGTTTTTCATGGTTTCCGTGATGAAGTTAATATCTTTAATAGATATCTAGTACATTTTCTGAGCGGCTGGAGAGGAGGCTGGACGGAAATTACACAAGAATGTTGAGAGCAGTATTAAACAAGTCCTGGCGACAACACCCCACGAGACTCCAACTATACGGACACTTGCCCCCCATCACAAAAACTATACAAGTTCGACGAACCAGACACGCAGGACACTGCTGGAGAAGCAAGGACGAGCTCATAAGCGATGTACTCCTGTGGACCCCCACTCATGGATGTGCAAGAGTGGGACGACCAGCACGAACTTACATACAGCAGCTATGTGAGGACACGGGTTGTAATCCTGAAGACCTGCCGGAGGCGATGAATGATAGGGAGAAATGGCGAGAGACGGTCAGGGATATCCGCGCAGGCGGTGCGACATGATGATGATGATCATTGACGTTTTTGTAGTCAATCCACGCCATAACTACATTGTTCTGCCTCGCTTTACTCTCTTTGAGTATGTGCTGATTAATGTACAGTAGATCACCTGTTCCTCTTGTTTTTCTGTGGCATCTTTTCACTTATTCAAAAAACATTCCGCCGTATAATAGCAAGTTAAAGATCTTAATCTGCGCCCTCGGTATTTTTTCTATCATAGGTAGACAAGTTATCGATCTAGACTTTTGGGGGAAAGTTTATTTTTTGGGGAGGATGTCTTTCTGGATCAGGGTACTCTTCCACTTAGTCATCCATTCGAGTACATTTGCTTCTTCTTGTCATCTCAGTTAAAAAGCCAGTCTATATAAATAGACGTTAGCTTTTTTATACAAGAATTCATGGCCTAGTGGGTAGAGTGTTCACGAATGGTCCGGGAGACCTGTATTCAATCCCACGACGCGTCATACCAAAGACTTTGAAAATGTTACTTGATACCTCCTTGCTTAGCACTCAGTGATATTATGTACGTATCTAGGGTAAAGTGGAGCAATCCAGGGAAAGGAGTAGCACCCTCCCCTACACCTCGGTGTAGTAACTATTGAAAAGGGAGCCTTCTGTTTGCCCTCGAATATGCTCGCCAACTTTACTTTTTACTTATCATAGCCTGGTGTTTTCCAATTTGTTATTTTTTTTAGTGTTGCTCTGAGCAATTCTAGATGTTTATCCACCTCAGAACCTTCTTGGGGTTCTTGTAACTCTTTTTTCCATGTTATTTATCCATTCGGCCATTCCGTTATGTTCTTTCCATTTCCCTATTTTACTCCAAAATTGTTTTGCTTCCTTTTGCATCCGATGGTTGCTTTGCCCTCATGCATTCTCCACTACCTTATTGGTATAATCTTCTTTCGTTATTTTGGAATGTCCTGTTTTATTTGTATTGATTAAACCTGTCTTGCTATCTTCCAAGATTCCCTTCTTTCACCCAAATCTTTTGATTCATCTCTTAAAATTGCATTGTCAGATTTTTCTGCAGTTTTGTTTTTTGTCTTTTCATCTTAAAATAACCTCGCGTGTTTTTCCATCCTTTTTGTTGCCATTTCTTCACTTATCCTTCCAGTCTAAGTTCCCGTCCAGGTTTTAAGTTTCTGTTCGAAATCCTTAGTGAAACATCAATTTTATCAAAAGCTAGTTTCGTTTCTGTATGAATTAGTTCGTTTCGTTCAGTGATGTTACTCGTTGTGATATTTGCTAATAATTTGTTTACCTAATAAGTTCTACTTTGACTTCTTTCCAATCTTAATTCCGGAGAGATGGTAATGTAGTCATCTTTGCTGTCATTATTTTAATTATAAACACTACATTTATTTTGTCGTCTTGTGTTAACATTTTTGTGATGCAGGGGTCTGTAGTATTTCGGTTTTCAGTATTTTGTGTTTCAATTCAGTTAGAGAGGTCTTGTTGATACTCTTCCATGTCTATTTGTTCACATATTCTTAGAATCTCAAAGTCTGAAAACCAAACTTTCTTTAATATCATTCTAACTAGGTCAGCAAGTCTTTGACTTGTTGTGTTCAATCTAGTGCATTCTACTCAAATTTCTATCATTCATTTTTTATGTGTGTAGAATTGCTCTTAAAATAACAATTAACAATTTTCGTTGTCTTTCTTTGTTCATTTTTCCGTTGGCATCTCTGAGTTGAGTTGTTAATTTGGTCTTAATTTCAGGCTTGGTTTCAATGGCATATCAACCTTCATGGGTTATTTGATGTCAACGCCATCCTTGTAGAAGAACAGTAGTGATACTAATAAACCTATTGCAGGGAGAATAAAGGGGTCTATACCTTTACCAAGGTTATTAGTCTGAAAATGAAGCTAACAGTGCAGCAACAGTTCGAACTTGCTTACTTGGAGGTTGCAGACCAGTATTTTAACGATTACGTCACAATTACAATATGATATGTCATTTTTGTTGTTACGATAACATACTGGCCCGGTTGGCTGGGGCTGCAGGATACACCGACTGCATCTCTGCAGAGGGGTAAGACTCCCTCAACGAGTGTCCTAGATATGACTAAACAATCTGATGGTGAGGCACCAGAAATACTGGAACTTTGGGAAATGCAAAGAACCCCTTTATTGCTATCGCTCCCAGGTCCACTCTAGCTCGAAGTGGTAGCCCCTGATAGAGTCCTATATATGGGTTAAATAGAACTAAATTGTGTATTTATGTTAAACTGAATTGTTTGAAATAGAACTGTTTATATGTATAAACATGGATTTGGCATTAAATAACCTACGAGGGCCATAAAACCAAACCAAACCAAAATCAAACGATTGCATCCATATAAAATTAGTCAATTGCAATATCGATTATTAGACTCATATTACACCAAAAACTTTTACAACATTATAAGCCCTTTGAGAGAGACTAAATGTTACACTGTCACGTAAACCTACCCAGCACCCTAATGTTCACGTTCATTAATATTATTAATAGCATTTTTTAAAACTAATTTTGTCAGTTATTATTATTGATTTGTCAATTATTATTATTGTAGTTATTATTATGTTGTAGTCTGGAGGTGCCCGTGGTGTAATGGTTACCGGTCTAGGAAATGGACACGGCGACACGAGTTCAAATCCTGGACGAGACTAATTGCATTTCACATAGAACAAACACCCTTAGGAAAGGTATCAATCCAAATATTCTCCCTCCAGCTATGAGTAAATAGTAGGGCAGACTAGGTTCTTCAGCTTTGGTGAGGCAACTAGTCTAGGAGAAGGAAAACTCAGAATTCAAGCCTGTTAAACTTCGCTGAAAAATTGACCTTGTGTCACATCCTGCCCGAGCGGAGGGGTTGGTAAATATGATTATGTTGTAGTCCGGATGGTCTACGCTCGTCCTCTGATTTTTATTTCTTCGAGTACTTTTACCAAGCCTTTGGGGATTGATCCCAGCGTACCAATTACAGATGGTATCACCGTTAACTTTATGTTCCATAGCTTTTTTTATTTTCTGGCAAAGTTCAAGAGCTTATCTCTTTTTTCGCTTTCTTTGATTTTCATTCTGCAGTCTACCAGGACGGTAAAATCCACTATTCAGCAGGTTTTCTTTATTTATAAACCATCACTAGATCTTGTCTTCAAGACGGGACTAGGTGATCTGTTTGTATCACAAAATCACAGATAATTTTTTGTCTCATTCTCCAGGAGGGATTCCGGTTTGTGCATATACCATTTAGTATTATGTTCTAATTTCAATTTATTATTATTTTTATGATTACTCCTTTGCGAGTTTTTCACACCAGCATTAGCCGATGGTTCTTCTCTAGAGTTTAGGTACAAGCAAGTCTCCTAAAGTCTTCAGAATTTCCCACAGTATCCTGGCCGATCTCAACAATGCAATAGTTTTGATGGTCTCCACGCGTCCTCTTATTTCCTAGTCTCCCAGTCCCTGTACCAGTCCTTTGGTGACTGTAAAAAGAACAATTACAATTGGTATCACCGTCAATTTCATGTTCCGCAGTTTATTCAATTTCTTAGAAAGGTCCTGGTACTTATCCTTCTCTTCGCTTTCTTTCAGCGTTATTCTGTGGTCAGCCGAGACAGCAAAGTCCACAATTCTGCAAGTTCTCTTTTTTAGTTGTTGATTATTACAAGGTTTCGCGAATGGTGCGGGAGACCTGGGTTCAATCCCACGTCGCATCATACAAAAGACTTTAAAGATGGTACTTGATTCCTCCTTGCTTAACACTCAGTAATAAAAGGTATATATCAAGGGTAAAGTGAAGCAATCCAGGGAAAGGAGTAGGGCCCTCCCCAACATCTCGGTGTAGTAGCTATTGAAAAGGGAGCCTTCTGGTTACCCCGACTACGGTCACCAGCAACAGCAATTACAAGGTCTGGTCGTCTGGCCGAGATTAGGTGATCCGTTTGTATGTCAAAATCCAATAGGAGTTTGTGCGTCTCATTCTCCAGGGCAGATTCTGGATTGTGTATATACTATTTGTTCGTATAGTCAAATTTCAACTTCCTGCACAATTTCCAGTGGACCTCCTTGCCCACCCACTCGAGTCTAGTCTTATACTATACATTTTCTGTGATAGTTTGCTGCATTCGCTTATGTGATTAATCGTTTCATTTCTATCATCACATAACCTACATCTGCTGTTTTGTTGGGTCTTATCTATTCTTGCTTTGATATGATTGGTCCTTACGGCGTTGTTTAGTGTTGCTATTAGAAGAGATTCAGGTTCTCTCTTAAGTTTTCCTCTTCTTTGGCACATCTACGTTTTCTCGAGTGAGATGTCGCTTGTTGGTCGCTTAAAACGTCCATAGAGTTGTTTTTCGCCCCATTTTTGTTTTCTGCTTATTTCCTACCAGTTGATCCTCGTGTTGTCAGAATTATTTCTGGTGGCTGTAATCAGTCTTCCTCAGGTCTTTTCTGTGTTGTCTTCGTGTCGTTATGTCGATGTGTTAACGCTGTCTTTCTCCTTTTCTTGTCACATATAGTCTGTCAACATCATCATCCTATAAATTTAGAAATTTATAAATGTTAAAAATAACCCTATCAATTTATAAATTCCACTACTATTTATAAGCGATGATGTCACTCAAACACATTATCAGAAAACTTAGTAAATAGCAGGAAAAGATAAATCCTATAATGTACATGGACAGCGTCAAACTATTTGCCAAAAAAAAAAAAAAAATAGAAACTCTGATACACGCAGTGAGAATAAACAATCGGGACATAGGGATGGAATTTAACATAGAAAAGTGCGTCATGCTAATAATGAAAAACTGGAAAAGACGCATAACCGAAGGAATAGAACTATTCTTGAAGTGGACCAAAGAACTTAAACAAATGGATGAGAGAACAAGAAAACTAATAACGATGCATAAAACATAATGGTTCCGAATATCTTACGATGGGAACAGCCCAGGTACTTATCCATTTGATAAGGTTCCTACAGTATAGTTTTGTTTCGAGTAGCTTTCTCGTTCTCCACTTGTTTGATGGTGTCAGCTTCCAATATTTTCAATATTTGTACGTTTTCTCTTCTTCGAGCGTTCAAATTTTGTCTTGATTTGGTAGTTCTATTCCTTCGGTTATGCGTCTTTTCCAGTTTTTCATTATTAGCATGACGCATTTTTCTATGTCAAATTCCATCCCTATGTCCCGATTGTTTATTCTCACTGCGTGTATTAGAGTTTCTATTTTTTTTTTTTTTTTTTCATTTTTGGCAAATAGTTTGACGCCGTCCATGTATATTATAGGATTTATCTTTTCCTGCTGTTTACTAAGTTTTCTGATAATGCGTTTGAGTGACATCATCGCTTATAAATAGTAGTGGAATTTATAAATTGATAGGGTTATTTTTAACATTTATAAATTCCTAAATTTATTGGGTTATTTTAAACAATCAGATATTTATAAATTCATGGGTTTATTTTTTTAACATTTATAAATTTATAAATTTATAGGGTAATTTCTAACATTTGTAAATTGATAAATTTATAGGGTTATTCTTTAACATTTATAGATATATAGGGTTATTTTATAACATTTATCTTTCAGGTGACCTTTAAGGAATTCCTTTCAGAAATCTATGGATTTTGTAACGGTGTTTAATTCTAGCTTTTCATTAATATATTCCTCTCCTCAAAACTAATAACACATTGTTGATCAATACTTTTTTTTATTATTTCAGATGCCTTCAGCAAGGTTGATATCTCATTAAACAAAGAAAACAAATCGATTATTTAAGCTTGCCTCAATGCATTTTAGTGTCTGTGCGGTATCATTTACTTATGTCAATTAATTAGGTAAACTTACACTTTACTTTACAGAAATTTCAAAAGTGATGTGGTCCAGCATCGAAATATTTGCAAACTCAATCAATATACCTCGCTAATTAATGAAACTTATTTTTTACCTAACAGCATATCTTTAGAGTAACTCATGTCCTTCCTTTACGTAGGAAATGTTGCGAATAAAGAGGGAAATATTGATAAAATCAAAAAGACTTATGTGTTAATCATATATGGATTAGCTACTAGAATCTTTTTCTAAAATTGGTTTCATCCTTTCTATATGTAGGTAATGTTGTGAGGATGATGGCAATAGATATGGAAGTATAAGTAAAATCAACGAGGCTTGATTGATAAATAAATTCTTATTAGCAACAATGATATTTTTTTCAAAGATACTTTCAACCTTTGTAAATATAGATGATGTTGTTAATATTTAATATTTACATATTTATTGAAATCTGCAAATATTTAGTAAAATCAAAGAGATTGCTTCTTTTTTTTTTAGTCAAATATTGAATTGGTACTTGAATGTGGAGGTGCCCGTGGTGTAATGGTTATCGACGTAGGGAATGGACACGGCGACACGAGTTCAAATCCTGGACGAGACTGATTGCATTTCACATAGCACTAATACTCTTGGGAAAAGGTATGAATCCAATTATTCTCCCTCCAGCTATGGGTAAATAGTAGGGCAGACTAGGTTCTTCAGTCTTGGTGAGACAACTAGTCTAGAAGAAGGAAAAACTCTGAAATCAAGCCTGTTAAAACTCCGCTTCAAAATTGACCTTGTGTCATATCCTGCCCAAGCGGAGGGTTTGGAAAATATGGTAACTAGAATGTTTTTCAGAATAACTTTCATCCATTCTGTGAACAGGATGTCAATAAACATAGAAATTTTTACAAAATAAAATAATAGTTTTTTAAGCCAACATTGACAAGATATAAAAATGTTTTATTGTTTCTATACGAAAATAATTTATGACAATGATACCAATACAGATTAAAGTATGCACAAAATCAAGGTGATTTAATTGTTTGTTATTCAAATATTGGTTAACAATGTTAACTTTTTCAGATTTGCTTTCTTCCTTTTTATATGGAGATAAGGTTGTGGATATATATGATATACACAACCTTATCTCCATATAAAAAGGAAGAAAACAAATCTGAAAAAGTTAACATTGTTAACCAATATTTGAATAACAAACAATCAAATCTTTATTTCTATGTTTATTCTATTCCCCAACCCCTCCGCTCGGGCAGGATATGACACAAGGTTAATTTTGAAGCGGAGTTTAACAGGTTTGATTTCAGAGCTTTCCTTCTCCTAGACTTGTTGCCTCACCAAGGCTGAAGAACCTAGTCTGTCCTACTATTTACCCATAGCTGGAGGGAGAATAATTGGATTGATACCTTTCCCAAGGGTATTAGTACTATGTGAAATGCAATCAGTCTCGTCCAGGATTTGAACTCGAGTCGCCGTGTTCATTTCCCACGACGATAGCTATTACACCACGGGCACCTCCATGTTTATTGCCATAATATCCTGTTGTGTTCTGGTTAGTGAACACAAGTAGTAGTAATAATAAGACAAACCACAATATGTGAGGAAAATAGTTATATTTACAGGAAAGAGTATTTACAAGAGAGAGACTGTTAGTAATAAGAACATAGGATTAGTGATAGAGTAATGATATACTTCAACAATAGGAATGGTTCTTCTGGTCTGACTCGTAGGCTTATTTTATTTCGTTGTAAGAATACAACGGAGGCACAAGGCCACAAGGTTTTTGGCGGAGGGAAAGGGAGCGGTCTTGCTTTAACTAAGGATTCTAAGGGGAACCTTGCAAGCCACATTCGCCGACCCATTCAACAGTACAATATATAACCATTCGTCCTTCATCATGTTCGCAACAGTTACCAAAATACCACATTTGCTCTATGAAGAAGACCTACTTAAACCCCAAAAGTGATATAGTTTTTATTTACAAAATATGGTTTATGTACAATGATATGATGGGAATGGGAGAAAAAAACCCGAAAAATATATGTACACGAAAGAAAACAAGGAAAAATCCCCTGTTTGGTTTCCCTCCCATCCCCCCGTCTATAAAATTGGAGGCCTACTGTTTTCCGGGTCGAAAAAACCGGAAACAAGCCGGACCTACCCTAGGTGGGGCGGGGATCCTAATCTACAGAGATAAAAGAAATAAAGGGTCGGGCGCGGTATGGGTCGATAGAAGCAGATAATATGATTTTTTACATAATGTTCAAGATCTTCAATAAAAGCGGGCTGGGATTCGGGTTGAGGTACAAAAATAATAGGGAGGGGGAAGATCTTGAGAAACTAACGACTAGATGACGGGGACAATGACACACAACATACTGCTAACTAGGTTACAAGGGGAAAAAACAATTCTACTTACCAGGGATGGGGTCCCTAAGGACTCGTACCGTAGACGCCATGGGCCGGCAGAGGAGGGAAGGATGACTCCAACGTTGCCCCCTTTCGTACGACCAGGCTCGCTGTAGTCACCCACCTTTTGCTGAATGTTATCCGATCCAAGCGTTTTCTATCGCATCTGATTTTGACCCTCAGCTGATGCCGAAAATACAAAACCAGATCACGATGAGAAAAGTTTGCATCGTCATACAATCCCTTGTTTCGCGTCGTCCAAATCACCATTCGGGCTACAGCTAGGATCGCGAGAAACACCACACGCTTCTCACCATGAAACGGAGGAAGAACGTTGTCTACGACGTAACCAACGTCGAGCAGCACAAGCTTTTTGGGTTCGATGCGAGCCGTCCACTCCCCGACGTGATCCCAAAACGGGCGGACTCGCTCGCAGTAGTTGAAGGCGTGCTCAGCCGTTTCTTCCAACCCACTGCCGCAGCGAGGGCAATCAGGCATGTCTGCCAGGCCCGCTTTGTAGTTCAAGTCGCGAAGGGGCAACGCATTCCGTGCAAGTCGCCAGGTGAGCGAGAACTCGGAGTTGTTCAAGAAGCTCGATCCCGGCGCCCAATTCCAGTGAGAGCGGATCTCCTCCGCCGTCCAGCCGTGCCGCTCGCTGAGAGGATCAGAAGCGGAACCCACCACTAGCTCCCGATACAATTCCTTCAGAGGCCATGAAAGGTCACTGGACCCAAGAAGGTTACGAAGGGCCTTTCGGCACTCGCGTACAAACAGTGCTTCGCCCAAAGGCCTACGTCGACCTTCAGCCTTTGGATCTGAGTTGAGGCGAGGAAAAGTCCGACTCGCCTTTCGTCTCCACACTGAGTCCCCCGTCAAGACACGGCCCAGATATGCAAGTCTTTCAGCAAGCCAGTGGCTCTCCAGATCAGGCATACCCAGACCCCCGTTGTGAGTACGTTGGATACAGACTGCCTACGGACCATCGGCCTTGCACCTCCCCAGAGCAATCTGGAGAGGGATCGTTGCAGTGCCAACCGATGTGCCTTAGGCAGAGGAAGTACAGCCAATCGGTAAAGGATCAAGGGGAAGACGTACGAGGCGCACGCCTCAGCCCTGCCCTTTAAGGACAACCTCCTTGAAAGCCAGATTCCCACCTGAGCATTCACCTTAGCATGTACCTCCGACCAATTTCGCTCCAGTTGGAGGTCGGGCCCAAACCACACCCCGAGGATGCGGATGGGTCAGCCATTCCAGCGGAAGGGCCCCGGAAGAGTATTGCTACCCCTCCAAGCACCGAGCCGCAAAACTTCGCTTTTGTCAAAATTGACCTTGGCCCCTGCAATCCGCTCATACTCGACAACCGCCTCTTTCACAGCCTCTATATCCTGGCAGCGGGATACAAAGACTGTGACGTCATCAGCGAACGCGGAAACCCTGGCCGCAAGGCGGCCAACGAATGGGATACCGCGCAGTGCCGGACTTGTCCCCTCATCCCTAAGCCTGCGCAGGAGGGGCTCCAACGCGAGGACATAGAGAAGAAGAGACAGAGGGCAGCCTTGCCGGACCGAATGCTCGATCGCGATCACCCCCGAACGCCTTCCGTTCACCTGCACCACTGCCTGAGGGTTGTGGTACATCATGCTAATCCATCTGCGGAACTCCGGTTTGAATCCGGCAGTCTCCAAAATAGACGCCAAGAACCGATGGTCAACCCTATCGAAGGCCTTGGACTGATCTAAACTGTTCAGCGCGGATTCGGTGTCGTCTTTTATCCCCTCTAGGACCTCGCGAATCAAGTGCAGGTTGTCCTGGATCGATCTTCCCTTCACAGCAAAGGTCTGTTCGGGGCCGATCAGATCGCTAATGACAAGCTGTAAACGATTCGCTAAGACCCGGGCCAAAATCTTTAACTCTGTGTTAAGCAGAGTTATGGGCCTGTAGTCGTCTAAACCCTCCCAAACATGCCTGCCACCTTTCTTCAGCAATGTGATCACGCCCTTGGTAACGCTACCAGGGATGGCTCCCTGGGCAAACCAATGGTTGAACATATCCGTCAGAATAGGTACAAACATGTGCGACATCCTCAAGTACACTTCGTAGGGCAAACCATCTAGTCCCGGAGACTTGTTGAGGCCGACCTGCTTCAACGCACCACGGACTTCGCATTCAGTAACCACACCCTCGCAGCTAGCCGCTTCAGCCGCCCCAATGCGGGGGAAGTCGGCGAGATAGCTACGAAACTCCCGGAGCGGGAGATCAGTGCAGCGGGCAAAGCGATCCCGAAAGTGCGCCCGAAAGGCGTCACGTATCTCACGACCCGATCGCAGCAGACGCCCGTCCGGGGTCATGTCAGATGCGATGTACCGATCGGGGAACCTTCGCACTTCTTCTTCACTTCGATTTCACAGCTTCGTTGAGAACTCTTTTTTTTGCCTAGATCTAACTACTGATCCCTTGTAGCGCTCGCTACTCTCACGCTCAAGGTCCCTCCTAGCTAGCTCTACACCTAGGGAGTCCCCCCAGCCACCGCCCGGGAGAGTCTATCATCTATAGATTTCGCCTCCGCGGTCCTATCTAAGTTGAGCTGTCGACCGTATTTGGTGGCGAAATCTCTAATCCTATGCTTAAGAGAAACCCACTACCTATTCCCGGTAACCGCCCCCACTAACGCCCGCTGAATTAGGGATTCTCGCCGATCCCGGAAGTCCCGTATCTCCAGTAAGGAGGTATTGAACTTCCTGTAGCCGGCTAGACTAGGCCTATTTACTAACCGCAGACTGACTCTAATGAGTTTATGGTCAGTCCACGCTATCAAGTGGAACGTGGGACAACTAACAAAATCAATGTCAGCTCTTCTCACTAACACTCTGTCCAAGTAGGAACCTACTTTGGCAGAGGGCGATCTATCTAGCCACGTCCACATCTCCCGCCCTGGGTGATCCAGACGAAACCTGTTGACGAGACCGTGACGAGTCACTAAGCCGACAAGGCCGCTTTCACACCTTCCCAATCTGTTAGCTCCCCGCCCGTGTTATCTATCTTGGGATCAAGGATCGCATTCCAATCACCCATTAAGACTAACCGCTTCGTATCGTCCAGGAACGGCGCCAACCGACGAAAAAAGGAAACCCTCTCCGCAGCAATATTGGACGCATAAACCGCAACCAGACGAAACTTGAAACTTTTCACGGCAACATCGGCCACAACCAACCGGCTCCCGTCACCTGCAAAAACAACGTCAACATCAGCATAAAGGCTCCGTCCAACTAGCAAAGAGACCCCAGCGCTGGTGCGGCTGCCGTATGCTGAGAAAACGTTAAAATCGCTTTCCAGCACCCGACAGTCGGCACCGCAAGTGAAGTGAGTCTCCTGCACTGCAGGAACATGAACTCCGAGGTTCTTGAGTTCAGCAAGCAAGCGCGTACACTTGCTTGAATCCCTCAGTCCCCTCACATTCAAACTGGCAAGGTTTAAAGCCATCAATCCGACTTACCTGACTCAGTGTCGACTACGGGCCGGAAATCCTTCGGGGTGAGGATGCCGACGGCCTGATGCAGGGAACCGGTGCCGAGCTCAGTGCTAACTCGGTCGTCCCTGGTAATTCCCCCGACATCGATGGGGTATCTCAGCTTTAGGGACCTATAAAATGATGGGTGAACTAAAATCGGGACCCTGCCCGAACAAAAAGGAAGCATTTTTTTAGCATTGCATTTTTTTGTGTTGGCCAGCATTACGTCCGCCCGGCTGGCTTCGTCAATAAAGTTCCATAGCTCTTTAGTCCGATTGCCAGCCGAACGGACGAATGTGGTCAACATTGGAGCGTCCTTGAATATGTAGGGATTAGTGATGTCTTTGTTGTTTATTTTTTTAAATGAGCGCAATGGCTTTAATGAGGTTTTTAAAATGTGGTCGTGTTTGGGGTTCTCTAAAATGTCTTCGCAGAAGAGAAAAGCGGTCATTGCATGGCGGGCTTCTGTTGAAGCCGAGCGTGCTCTTGGTTTTTGACCTGTTGATGATGTTGATGCTGTTTGTGGGTCTTGTCACTGAGTGTGACCGTGTGAAAATTTTCGGAGTTGTGATTGGGGAAAGTGAGGGGGGTAGTGGGATTTCAATTGGGTTTACTGGAGTGATTTTTTGTTTTTGTGGGAGGGGAGGAATTATTTGAGCTGGTCGCTCATTTGTGGCTGGTGACTTTGCTATTTTCTTTTTCCCCTCCCCCTTAGGTTGAGGTAGGGAGGGTGTTTGTTGTTGTGTTGGTTTTTTGGGGTTTCTTTTTTCCCCCTCTTTTGTTGGCGAGTCTTCGCTATTCCTTCTTCTTTTTAAGTTGATGCTCATGTCCATGGGTTCTATTGGTGTTGATGATTGTTCTGTTGCAGTGGTCGATGTTGATGATTGTGTTTTAGTAGTAGTATCAGTAGGAGTAGCGATGATTACAGTTGTTGAGTCTTTTGTGGTATTTGTTTGGTTAGTTTTGTTTTCTGTAGGTGCTATTGACTTTTTTATGGGAGTTTTTTCCCCCCCTTTTTTTCTTGTCACTTGAGTCCACCCCTCCTCGTCTTTTTTGTTGGGGTTTTCTTGGTGATTTTCGATGTTTTTGGTGGGTGTCTTGGTTGTTATGATCTCTGAAGTGGTGGTAGTGGTAGTAGTCGTTGTTGCGGTGGTCGTTGTTTTTTGAGGGCAGTTTTTTGAAAAGTGTTCGATTTTGTTACAGGCCCAACATAAGGGTTTCCTGCCCTCAACGACCACCGTCATCGTTTGATCTCGATATTTGATTTTATGAGGTACGTTGTTAAACCCTCCCCTATCGAGGCACATGATAAAGACATAATCACCGTATGCAGTTCCTCGTGTAGATCTTATTTGAGAAACTTGTTCAACGCCGCCATATATGCTTAAGTAAGCGGCGAGAACGTCCCCACTCAATTGCATTGAGACATTACTTACGGTGACCTTTATTCTTCGCTTGCCTCGATATTCAGGTTGCAGCCGGAAGAAGCGTGTTGTAATGTTACCACCGGCCAGTTTCTTGGCTACTTCCTCTGAAGGAAGTAGAACATCCCAGGTAGCAAAGCTTCTGCGGCAGAAATACTTACCTGGGATGTTTGCGCTTTTTAGGAGGTCTTCAAAAGTCTCTTTTTTAAGGCCTGCTAGTCTCTTGGTCTTAAGATCAGTGACTACGAAGGACAGGGTCTTTGGTTCCACTTCTTTAACAAGTTCCGGTATAGGAAGGATTTCGCCTTCCTTAAAGTAATCGGCATATTTTTCTGCCCTGTCTCTTGCGTAGTCACTGGGGTTTTTTGGTTCACGCAGTGTGACGACCAAGAGACTGTTGTTTCTTTTGGTTTCTGGGCCGGTGGAATAGTGCTTGCTGATGACGACAAGTCAAAAGGTGCTTCTTCCGGCATTGGGGAGGGTCTCGTTGTAAATATATCCTCGGGTGAGTTAGCCTCCTCCATGGCTGTGAAACACAGCTAGGAGGAGATGAATCCGAATGATTTGGTTAAGATCAAGAACGATGAAAAACAATGAAAAATCCGGTATGAGAAATGGTGGTTGTTTTTTTTTAAAGAATTAAAACAACAATTCGAGTCGAGGTTTGACCCTCCTCACAAACAAACAACAGTAACAATTGTTTGAGGGGGGTCACAAAGCAATAACAATGATATAAAATTTACAGATAACAAATAACAATTTTCAACAATAACTTACTTTTCGATAGTCAGAAAATAAACGCAATCCAAAACTGAGGAGTAGGCTTATCCTTCCCAGACTGATCTCCGCTACTTCCATATATGGCAGATGGAACAGCTCATTATGCTGAAAAGGCAGGTGATACCCAACATATCCACAACCTTTCATCTCCATATAAAAAGGAAGAAAACAAATCTGAAAAAGTTAACATTGTTAACCAATATTTGAATAACAAACAATCAAATCTTTATTTCCATGTTTATTGCCATAATATCCACAACCTAATCTCTTTTTGGATTGTATATTAATCAAATACAAAAGATACAAAAAAGTTGATTTCTTTTTTTAATAGGGAGAAAAAATTGGGAAGCTTATGGCTATTAACATGGTAATATGAAAAAAAAAAGGAAGAATTGATTGTAGCTAATCAAATATTGATTAGCTACTAGAATGTTTTTCCTGCTTAGTTTTCGTCCTTTCTCTTCGTAGATAATTTTATAAGAATGATGACAATAAACATGGAAATATTGAAAAAATAAAATAAAAAACTCATAATCAGCTAGTCAAATATTGATTAGCTATAAGAACCTTTTAGTGTTATTTTCATCCTTTCGATATGGAGTTAATTTTGAGAAGATGGCAATAATTATGAAAATATTAACAAAATAAAGGAAACGTCGTAGAAATAACACTAAAGATGAAGACAATAGCTCGAAAATCCTTAATGATAAAAATCAAGGAAACTTAATTGTTATTCATGTATTGATTAGATACATATTCATTCATTATTGCTTTCTTCCTTTCCATGTGAAGATGATGTGAAAATTATGTTAATAAATACAATATGATGAAAATAAAAAAAGACGATTTTTGGCAAATCAAATATTGATTAGCCACTTGTATGTTCTTTTTTTTTCAAAGTTGCTTTTATCCTTTCAATATGTAAATAATATTGAAAAGATTATGGCTATAAACAGGGAAATATTGGAGGTGCGCGTGGTGTAATGGTTATCGTCGTAGGAAATGAACACGGCGACACGAGTACAAATCCTGGACAAGACTGATTTCACATAGTATTAATACCCTTGGGAAAGGTATGAATCCAATTATTCTCCCTCCAGCTATGGGTAGATAGTAGGGCAGACTGATTTCTTCAGCCTTGGTGAGGTAACTAGTCTAGGAGAAGGAAAACTCAGAATTCAAACCTGTTAAACTCCGCTTAAAAAAATTGACCTTGTGTCATATCCTGCCCGAGTGGAGGGGTTGGGTAAATAGGATAAACAGGGAAATATTAACAAAATCAAGATTTGGTTGTTTCTTTTACAAATATGGTATTTGCTATGTTTTTTCGATGTTACTTTTTATCATTTCCAATGATAATGAGAATATATTCGAAGTTATTTTCATTCTCGGTATGATGCGTTTTGTTTTCTAAGTAACAAAAAAAAATAAATCTTACTGCAAAGTGCTGTCCTAATTTATTTGTAGGTTATTTCAAGAAGTGAAACTTCTTTATTTCCTGAATATCTAATGTATATTTATAGTTTTTCCTTCTTAAATCACAATGTCCGGGTGTAGGCATAATTATAGTTGCTAATTTTCTGTTAGCTGTTCAGTTAGTATAAAATGTCCGAATTACGTTGTTGTCTGCTCAAGCTCTCAGGTGTTTTATGCATTTTTTTAAAAATTTCAACTTCTATCGATTTTTTAGTTTTACACAGTGGTGCATAGATTTTTTGTTTGTTCTTTAGTTTGCGTAATTCTCTTTGTTGAATGCAAACTTAGAGTGAATAACTTTTGGCTTCATAATTCTTTGTCAGTCGTAATTTTTAAAAACTAGTTAAAGGATAAAAAATATTGATATTAAATAATATAAGGAATGATAACTCAGCTTATTCTTTAGAGTACAGGTTAAAAAGAAATGGAAGAAGAACAAAAGATAGACCTAAATTTTATATACATTATCTCTCTGGTTTTATAATATCTGAAAATTAATGCGAATAACATTTGTATCGGGGTCTATGGTACCGACGAATGTTATTCGTATTAATTTTCATATATTAAACAAGAAAGATAATGTATTTAAAATTTAGGTCTATTTTTTTTTTGTTCTTGCATTTCTTTTTAAGATATTAAAGGATTTGTTTGGTTGATTGGTTGGTTGGTTGGGTTTTATGGCATATCAAACTCTGTAGGTTATTTATTGCCAAATCCATTAAAAAAAAAAAAATCAGTTCTTTTTCAAAACAATTCAGCTTAGCATGAGTACACAGTTTAATTGTCTAAAACATTTCTATTTTAAGCTATTCAGTTTATTCAGTCAGTTCTAATTCAGCTAAATCAGTTTAGTATAAGTATTAATTTTGTTTACACACAATTAAATGTCAAAGCAGTTGTATATTAAACAATTCAGTTAAGTGTAAGTAGAGTTTCAATGTCAAAAACAGTTCCATTTCAAACAATTCAGTACGCAATTTAAATGTAAGCAATTTAAATGTAAGTTTAATTGTTAAAAACATTTCTATTTCTAGCTATTCAGTTTAGTCAAATAGTTCTAATTTAAACAATTCAGTCTTGCATGAGTACGCAGTTTAGTTCTGTTTAACCCATAGATAGGGCCCTATCAGGTGCTACCATTCTGGGCCAGTGTAGACCTGAGAGCAATGGCATTGAAGGGGTGCTCTGCATTCCCCAAAGCTCCAGAATCACTGGAACCTCACTATCAGATTGCTTACTGTCATAAATAGGACACACGTGAGAGGGAGATCTTACCCCTCTGCAGAGGTGTATTTGCTGTATTCTACAGCCCCAGCCGACTAGGCAATAAAAGATTTGAATGAAGATCATGTTACGAGAGTAGATTGTATACCAAATTTGCTTAACGAGTTACTCAAACAAAACTTAGCTTAATATTGGAGGAAACGAATCTTCTAGATAACTGTGATGAAAGGTTCAATTTAAAATTAATAATAAATAAAACATGCAAACAGGAAACAAATAACAGGAGGTTGAGTTGAACTAAGGTTGTCTTTTATACATTTATATTTTTTCTTATTAATAATCTACTAAAGTTTTTGTGTTAATTTTCTATGAGTACTATGTACATGAATCCTTTTAGCTATTATCATTTCTTTGTGAAGAGGCAATATCATAGCTAACGAGGATTTTCCGGGGCGTGGTTATAGCTAGTTGAAAACTAGTCCTGGATGCCTTTAAGAAGTAAACTTTCTTATCGCTTGTGAAATTCAGAAATGATGACGGGAGTCCCCATATCGTAATGACGAAAGTGCTTAACTGCGGCCTCGAAGTAAGCTAGTTCAAACTCCAGTCGTACTATAACGTTCACTTTCAGACTAATACCCTTGGGAAAGGTATGAACTCCTTTTTTTCCCCCCAGCTATGAGTTAAATAGTATAACTATTGCTCTACAGGCTTTGGTATTAGATAACCCACGAATATTGATATGCCATTAAACATGGAAACAAACAGATACTTTGGTTCAACATTTAGAGTAGCAGTAAAATGTGGTTGGTTGTTTTTTTATGGTGCATCAACTATTGTAGGTTATTCAATGCCAAACCCTGTTTATACATATATATATAATATATATGATTTGTAAAAGAATAGTTTTATGGTAAAAAAGTTCATTTGTTTGCAGACAGTTAAATGGTTTCAAGTATTGCTATCTAACACTAATATTTTCATTTGCACACGGGTAAATGGTTTCAAGTATAAAAAATAATTAAATATTTCTATTTGACCCATGGATGGAACCCTAAACGCTACTACCACAACGGGTCATTACAGGGAGTAATGACAATGAAAGGGTGCTCCACATTTTCTAGAGTTCCAGAAGTGGAGCCTCACTATCAGATAGTTTAATGTCATATCAGGACACTCGTTGGGGAGGTACCCCTGAGCAAAGCAGTCGGTATATTCTAAAAATGGGCTGGGCTGGTTAAAATATATTAGGTCTATTCTCTTTGAATACAGGACTTCTACTTTCAAGATTGGGGATAGCTTGTCTCACACCCTGTAGATTTCCGCTGCAAAACTGGGAAAAGTTATTTTTGGAAATAATGACGCACTTGTGTCTCTTAAAAAAAAGGATAATTTTATTTTAATTATACCAAAGAATTGATGAGAATAACATTCTAACCAAAGAACTAAGCGTTGACATGAGTCATCTGTTCATTTCACTCAACAAGGCAATGCTTTAAGTCAAGTAAATCAATTTCTTTCAATTCGGCCTAGGGCGTAAGGGGACCCCGTGCTAATGTATTATTTACTCTCGGTTCGTCAAGAATTGCAATATATGTTCCAAATTGCTCCCGCTCTGTCGACTAGGGGTAGTAGAATATGCTGACTGCACCTCTGCAGAGTTGTAATATTCCTCGATGAGGCCACCTGTTGGTCGTGCGTGACCCGTAATGCTTTAGGACGGGATCCTGATGGCTGATGGCATGGTAGTACCTGTTAGGGTCCCATATATAGGTCGAATAGAACTATTTAACCATTTAACTGTGTGCAAACAAATGACTGGTGTTAAATTGAATTGTTTGTATTAAATAGAAATGCTTAAAACCATTTAACTGTCTGCAAACAAATAAGTTTGTTTAAAATGTTACCAACAAACTATTCTTTTATACAAATATATCGATTATTTATGATTTGTAAACGGTATTTGGTATTAAATAACCTACAAAAGTTAATATGCCATAAACCCAGCCATTCAACTGTCCAACCAAATTGGGCCCTTCACCTCCTAAAACCGGCCCTGTATTCAACCATCGAATTCGGACAAGACATAACAAAAATATACACCAAGGAACACAGGTTTGAGTTAAAATGATTATGTGTCTCACACTGAAACCGACGGTGTACAGTAAATATCGTTGCCTTTCAATATTTGGACTTGATTTACAGTCTGTTTATTTCTTTTGGATATGGTCTTCTGGTAAGCGATAGGACGTGACGAAAACAAAACAAGGAATGTATTGCCCTTGAGATAACAACTATGGATTATCGCTTCCTCAATTTCACCAAAAAATAGGGCTGGGTTAACCCAATATCTGCATGACACTGGTTGTAGGGACCAAGGATATCTTGGGCCTTGCCTATATGTACACTCATCGTTCTTTCCCCTCGTTAAAATGACCAAATGTCGAATACTACACTGAAGAATTTGTAGTTATCTAACTACATGAAATATATCCATTTACAAAGCTCGGTTTTGTTCGATAAATTCCTGAAGGATCCATCGTTCTCACAGTAAGGATCGAACTCTCGAACCATGGCCTGCTAGCCTAGCTCGTTAACCATTATGCAACACGAGGTGCCAAATAGATTTAGTCCAGCAAAAGGCCTAAAGTACAGAACACCCAGCCAAACTTGCTAAACATTATTCTATAAGAATCGCCATTAAGCATAGCTCAGATTTGTCCTAAGGCCATGACTATGAGACAGTGAGAATCGATTTCTCGACTTCATAATTAGTTGGTTTGGTTTCTTTGTTTAATGGCATATCAACCTTTGCATGTTATTTAATGCCAAAGCCATTCTCCAAGAAGAACAGTTGTGGTACTATTTAACCCATAGCTGGGAGGTTAAGGGGGTTCATACCTTTCCCAAGGGTATTTGCCCAAAAGTGAACGTAATAGCGCGACTGGAGTACGAACTCGCGTACTACGATTCCGCAGTCCAACGCTTTAACCATTACATTAATACTTTTTCGGAAATTATTGTTTCGTAATTTAGTACTAATTGTAAAAAAATAATTTAATTTTGGGAGAACTAAAAAATCATGAAAATGTTTCAAACCAAGGGGTGCGAGAATCATTAAATAAGTTTCCAGACTTTTTTCGTATAGGCACTTTTATTGATAGTACACACATGAAACTCTAGTACCCTTCGAAGTAATCTCCTCCGAATGCAATGCACTATTTGTACCATTCCAACAACTTCTGGAAGGCCCCATGGATTTCCTCTTGTGTCAGCGTGTCAATGACCTTCGTCACAGGCCCTTTCATCTCCTCAATTGTCTCATAACGACAGCCTGTGATCTTAGTGAATAACCAAAAGTCATAGGGAGCAACGTCTGGACTATAGAGAGGGTGAGCAACTGTCTTGATGCCCATCTTGGTCAAATAGTCTGTGACAAGGATGGAGATGTGAACTGGTGTATTGTCCTGCTGGAAATTCCGCAGACCCGATTTGAAGAGTGCTGGCCTCTTCCGACGGAATCTCTTCCTGAACTCCCTTAAAACCTCAACATAGTAACCCTAACCCTAAACCTAACCCTTTGGCCAATCAACTCTGGTGTATTAACTTTCTTATTCCTCCCACACCTCTCATCATCCCTCATAGACTCCCTGCCTTCCTTTAATATCTTATGCCACTCAAAAACTGATGTTCAATGCAAGATGGTCGAAAAGCTGTCTGAAGCATTTCATATATTTCTCTGGCATTTTTTATAAGTTTAAAACACAATTTTATTGCATATCGTTCTTCTAAAGTGTCCTCAAGTCCAGATTGCATTTTTGAAATTCACCAGCTGTGACAATCAGTCTTTAGTAGGGTATATTCCAATTCCTGCTGTAGCTGTTAATTTAAACCTGAAATCATAAAAATTGGTCAGTCATCTCATAAGATGTATAGCAATAACATACAGAATTTTCAAGGGTTTAAGCCAATTTTAAATGCCTGCCCAAAAAAGTTTGGAATTTTTTTGAAGACCCCACGTACCTTTTTTAAGATATCATTCTAAAATGTAAACGCAAAAAAAGAAATAATAATATAAAAAAAACTTTACATTTTTAATTCTTAGCTTCTTTTTATGGTAAGGACTTACTTTTATTTTTTTTACCTTCTTTTTATTATTATCTAATTATAATGTTACCTTTTTAGAAGTTAAAAAAGAGAAAAATAGCAAAAATTAAACAAAAGGAATGGTTTATCGATAACTCAAAAACTGATTTTCAAATGAATCCATTTCATTTTTCTTAGAACAAAATATATTGATTTTAATCAGTTTAACTAAAAAAAAAAAAAAAAACTTACGTAAACATATATATAAAATATTCATAGAATGAAACAATGCCTTTCATATGAATTAATACGGAAAATTTCCTATCGAAAAATAACTCATTTTTCAATTCTTAGCTTCTTTTTATTGTTAAATTTTTAAAGGGTAAAAAAAAAAAAAAAAAAAAAAAAAAAATTAAATCTATACTTTTGTTACCACTGTAATTCAACAGGCAATTAAAAAATTAATTTAGATTTTTGTTATACTTAAAAAAATTTTAGAAAAATAAAACTAATATTTCAAACCACTCACAAGTTTATGGCTACATTTTTTAAAATGATATTTTAAAGATAAAGAAAAACGTTCCTCGAATAAAAGGATATTGTAATACGTGAATGATTAAATCTTTTTATTTAAAATATTTAAAATTTTTGAAGGTAAATAAAGATTTGTTGTAAAACTGTGCTGTTTTTTTCGAAAAATCATTCACAAAAAATTGTTCTGAAACTGACCACCAACTGTAAAAAGTAAAAATTTATCAAAAACAAAAACGAAAAAAAAACAAACAAACAAAAAAACCCCAAAAAAACATGAAAATATCTTAAACCTTTCTGATAATATATTTTCACTTATCATTTTAAACTGAAAAAAGAATAAAAAAAGAAAGATAATCCCAAAAATAAAAGAATTCTTTTCATTTGAATTAAGGGCGTTTTCTCGTGTGTGGTGTCGATTTGTTAGTTGTTTAAAATGTCCATAGTTGTTTTTCGTCCCATTTTTGTTTTCTGATTACTGTCGTTCTCTTGATCCTCCAGTTGTCAGTATTGTTTCTGGTGGCTGTAATCAATTTTCCTTCGAGCGTTTGTCGTTATACCGATGCCTCAACACTATCTTCAATGCTGGTAAGTCATCTTCCTCCTTCTTTTCTTGACACATATAATTTGTCAACATCATCTCTGGGATGTAAGGTCTTATGTATCGTCATTAGTTTTCTTGTTCTCTCAGCCATTTGTTTAAGTTCTTCAAGAATGGTCCCGAGTATCTTACAAGGGGGACAGTCTAGATATTTATGCCTTTGATAAGTTTCCTGCTAAACTTTATGACTTCTTTTAATACGTCGTACATTTTGAGGTAGTTCATTATCCAGCTGAAAATGTGTTAATCAATGTAGAGTAGCTCTCCTGTACCTCTGGATCCGTGGCGGCATTCTTTGTGTTCCGCGGGGAACAATCCGCAGTTTGTTAGCGAGTCGTAATTATCTTTCCTTATTTATACCGTTAATATTTTTCACATCATAGGTAGGCATATTATGGGTCTGTAGTTGTTTGGGGCGGTTCCTTTCAGTGAGTCTTTTTGGATCAGAGTAGTCTTCTCTTTGGTCATCTGTTTGGGTACGTCTGCTTCTTGCAGGCATCTATTCCTTTCGAGTGCTAGTCTGCCATGGATGGAAGTGAATTTTTTGAACAAGAATCCATGTATGTCATCATGTCCTGGCATTTTCCCATTTGGTATTTGTTGTAGGTGACTCAACTATGACCAGAATAATAGACTCACTCAAATGGTATATTAATCAAGAACTAAGCTGGTAGAGAGAGCAGCAGCTGTAATAAATACCTTACCTGTCTTCGTGTACATTGAACCAAGGGGACCCTCCTCAGAGACTTGGATACATTTGTGTGGCACCTCATATCTCTATGTTGAGTTATCTATTTATTGACCCTTAATAATCGGTCATAACAGTATTTTTAGTGTTGTTCTGAGTGAATCCATGTGTTTTGGGGGCTTTCTTTGAGTCCTTCTAACTCTTTTGAATGTTAAAGTTCCTATTATTATTATTATTATTATTATTATTATTATTTTTTCTCTTTTGAGAGTTTTCAGTTCTTCACATCAGTATTTGCTGATGGTTTCTCACTGGAATTTGAGTGACAGCAAGTCTCTTCGATTCTCCACGACTCTTCTCAATATTCTGACTGATCTTAAAAATGATATAGTTTGGATGGTCTCTACTTGTATTCTGATTTATTAGTCTTCTAATCTCTTTATCAATCATTTGGGGATTGTTTCAACTGCACGAATTACAATTGGTATCACCTTCATCTTCATGTTCCATAGTTTTTTTAAAGTTCTTTAGCAAGATCCTAGTACTTATTTTTCTTTACCCATTCTTTAAGTTACAGCCTATGATCAGCCAGGATGGTAAAGTCCACAATTAGGCAGGTTCTTTTTTCTTTTCTGTTGACTATCACTAGGTGTGATCGTCTGGTTGAGATTAGGTGATCCGTTTGCATCTCAAAATCCCAGAGAATTTTATGCATCTCATTCTTCAGGGCGGATACCATTTGTTCATATGGTCATATTTAAACTTCTTGCACAATTCCCCATAGATCAAAGTTGTATGGTTTCAAGTAATTTTCTCGTTTTCCTGAGGTATTATTTTTTCCTTTTTCTTTCATCTCTGCATGTTTAATGGTGTCAGCTTCCAATATTCCCAAGTATTTGTAGGTTTCCTTTTCTCCGAGCGTTCTGATTTTGTCTTGATTAGTTAGTTCATTCCTTCCGTCCTATATCATTTTCTGCTTTTCATTATTAGCATGACACATTCTCCTATAGCAAATTCCATCCCTATATCTTGACTGTATATTCTCACTGCCTGTATTAGGGTTTTCAATTCTTTCTCGTTTTTTCTAAACAGTTTGATGTCGTCCATGTAAAGCAAGTGGTTAATTTTTTTTGCCATTTAGTTTATTTTCTCCTGTGCATTTCCAAAGTATGTGATTGAGTGGCATCATCATTATTACAAATATAAATAGTGATATTGCTTCTCTCTGGAATATGCCTCTCTGGATTTTCATCTCCGTTAAGCTTTTCCCTCCTGCTGTCAAGTCGACTTTACAGTTTTCCATGGTCTTTTCGATAAACTTTATGACTTCACCTAAGATCTTATCAGTTTTGAAACAGTGTATTATCATATTTACCCAACCCCTCTGCTCGGGCAGGATATGACACAAGATCAATATAGTAAGCGGAGTTTAACAGGTTTGAATTCAGAGTTTTCCTTCTCCTAGACTAGTTGCCTCACCAAGGCTGAAGAACCTATTCTGCCCTACTATTTACCCATAGCCGGAGGGGGAATAATTGGATTCATACCTTTCCCAAGGGTATTAGTACTATGTGAAATGAAATCAGTCCAGGATTTGAACTCGTTTCGCCGTGTCCAATTCCTGCGACGATAACCATTACACCACGGGCACAGTGTATTATCCAGTTTTGCGGAACCATATCATAAGTCTTTTCGTAGTTAATCCACCCGATAGCAAGATTTTTTTCATCTCGTCTTGCTCTCCTTGAGGATGTGTTTATCAATGTATAGTAGCTCTCCTGTACCTCTGATCTACTTGCTGCATTCTTTCTCTTCCTCGGTTAACCGTCTGCGTCTTAGCGAATCGTATATCTCTGTTCCGTTAGTATTTTCCACATCATAGGTAGGCACATTATAGTTGTTGGGGGCTGTTCCTTTTTATTGGTATTTTTTAATTAGGGTGGTCTTTCCTTTGGACATCCATTCGGGTACATCTGCTTCTTATTGGTATCTATTCATTTCGATAGCCAGTCTGTCATGGATGGAAGTGCATTTTCAAAACCTGAATACATGTATGCCATCATACAGCGGTTTCCAATTTGGTACTTTTTTGAGTGTTGTTCTGAGTGAAATGGTGTGTATTTTCACACCCAGTTCGTCTTAGATCCCTTTAAACTCTTTACCTATTTTGCTAATCCACTCGAATTTTCTGTTATGATCTCTTCGTTCCCATATTTTTGCTCCAAAATTGATTTGTTTCCTCGTCATTCGATTGTTGGTAAGTGTTGGTGCAGTCACCCTTGCTTACTGATAGAATTTTTTCCTTGTTTTTGAATATCCTATTTTGTCTATATTGTTTTACCTTGTCTCGATATACTTTTAGTCTTTCTTCTTTCGCCAGTAACTTCTAGTTTTTTCGGAGGTGCCCGTGGTGTAATGGTTATCGTCATAGGAAATAGACACGGCGACACGAGTTCAAATCCTGGACGAGACTGATTGCAGTTCACATAGCACTAATACCCTTGGGAAAGGTATGAATCCAATTATTCTCCCTCCAGCTATGGGTAAATAGTAGGACAGACTGGGTTCTTTAGCCTTGGTGAGGCAACTAGACTAGGAGAAAGAAAACTCAGAATTGAAACCTGTTAAACTCTTAAAAATTGACCTTGTGTCATATCCTGCCCGAGCGGGGGTCGGTAAATAGAGTAACTTCTGATTTATTTCCTCGAGTTGTATTGTTTGTTTTACTAGTTGATTTACTTTTTTTTAATTCGCCCCTACATGTTCCAGCGTTTTTTCTCTGTCTTATCTTTTTTGCTTGTTGTATATTTCTTATCTGCGTTTGCAGTCGCATTTCCCACCTTGGTTTTGAGTTTCCGTTTGTGTTTTTTTAGGGGAACACCGATTTTATCTCAGACTAATTTCTCTCCAGCGTAGATTAGTTCATTTAATTCCGAGATGTTTTTCGTTTAGATATATTATTATTAATCTTGCAATAAGTAGATTTGAAGCGATCTCCAAAAGATTGGTCTGCGGGGGAATACTTGAAAATCTGAGGATGAGCTGAAACCATCCAAACTACCGGGTGCGGTCATCCTTGCTTATGGAATAATCTTTAAAACATTTTTTTAGTCTGATTAATCAATTAAAAAATGCGATGAATCTAAATTTTCATGATTTGCTCAAATATTCAAGCTCTTTTCAATTAAAATTCAGCCCAATATGGGTGAGCAAGAAAAGCAACAACAAAAAATCTATGATTTGCTTAACACGGGAACCAAACCAAAAAATTCCAAAATAAATGAAGTTTCTTTATGGCCTCCATCAAGCCCAGACGATAACCCCCTTAATTACGCTGAGTGAGGCGTTTTAGAAAACAAAACAAATGTAACTTCCCATCAAGTCTTCGCTGAAGACTACTATTGAGGAGGAATGGAATGAATTGTCCGAAGAATCTATTTTAAAGGCATGCAAATCGTTTCGAAGGCATGTTGATACAATAATTAAAAAATAGAGGCCTTATTGAGTAAATTTACTGTTTTGTGTCAATCTTCTTATTTTGCTGTTTATTTTTAAAAATAAGAATTAATGTTGTTTTATAACAGTGTCATTTATTGTTATACTCGAATATTCCTAATTTTGCTTCCAAACCCTGAGGATGATTGTTGTAGTCGACCAGAACACAAAGAAGAGTGTAAGTATGTAATATAATTGCGGAGGGATTTCGTTTTATGTATCTTGCCTTTCGGTTTAGTTAGGTTGAGAACATTTCGCTTAGTGCATGGGTTAGTTATGTGCACACATTGAGAGCAGGTGTTCACGCACGTGCGGGGTGGATGTGACAATCAGAGATGTCACAATAAAAACCCCAGATAGGAAATAGAACCGGGGACGTGAATGACGTCATGCCCGGAAGCGCTGAGGATTTGGGGGATTTGAAAAAAAAAAGTTAGTTGAGATTTAAACTCCGAACGAGAGAGTCGACTTTCGGAGCTCGCCGAGGCCAGACCAGTAGTTTGCGGCGGGGGCTGCACGTGGTGGGGTTCAGATGGAAAAGTCAGCATAGAAAGAAATTGAGTCTCTCTCTCCTCATGTTGAAAAACCTTAAACTCAAAAAGGTAATAAAAAGTTTCGTACGTGAACCAATTTCGTGTTTTTCGGACTCCTATACGCGTATGAACATTATAAACATTCTATAAACATTGTGAACGTTTTATGAACATTATGACGTTTTATGAACATTATGAACATTTTATGAACATTATGAACGTTTTATGAACATTGTGAACGTTTTATGAACATTATGAACATTTTATGAACATTGTGAAAGTTTTATGAACATTATGAACGTTTTATGAACATTGTGAACGTTTTATGAACATTGTGAACATTTTATGAACATTATGAACGTTTTCTGAACATTGTGAACGTTTTATGAACATTATGAACGTTTTATGAACATTGTGAACGTTTTATAAACATTATGAATGTTTTATGAACATTATGAACATTCTATGAATATTGTGAACGTTTTATAAACATTGTGAACGTTTTATAAACATTATGAACGTTTTATGAACATTATGAACATTCTATGAACATTATGAACGTTTTATGAACATTGTGAACGTTTTATGGACATTATGAACGTTTTATGAACATTGTGAACGTTTTCTGAAAATTGTGAACGTTTTATAAATATTATGAATGTTTTATGAACATTATGAACATTCTATGGACATTGTGAACGTTTTATGAACATTGTGAACGTTTTATGAACATTATGAACATTCTATGAACATTATGAACGTTTTATGAACATTATGAACGTTTTATGAACATTGTGAACGTTTTATGAACATTATGAACGTTTTATGAACATTATGAACGTTTTATGAACATTGTGAACATTTTATGAACATTGTGAACGTTTTATAAACATTATGAACGTTTTATGAACATTGTGAACATTTTATGAACATTGTGAACGTTTTATAAACATTATGAACGTTTTATGAATATTATGAACATTTTATGAACATTGTGAACGTTTTATGAACATTATGAACGTTTTATGAACATTATGAACATTCTATGAACATTGTGAACGTTTTCTGAACATTATGAACGTTTTATGAACATTATGAACATTCTATGAACATTGTGAACGTTTTATGAACATTATGAACGTTTTATGAACATTATAAACGTTTTATGAACATTGTGAACATTTTATGTACATTATGAACGTTTTATGAACATTATGAACGTTTTATGAACATTGTGAACGTTTTATGTAACATTATGAACATATGTACATTTCACATACTCATATCTGGCTATGTAACAAATAGACTTGCTGTTATTTAGACCCCAGTGAAAGACCATCAGCTCTCGCTGTTGTAAAAAGAACTCGGGAGGAACAATAAGAAACAGATCAATAAATAAAATAGTTAGATAAATAAATAAATGAAGGAAATAAATAAAAACACAAAATAAATAATGAAATAAAATAATGCGCGCACGCACGCACGCAGAGTAGATAGATAGATAGATAGATATGAACAGATTGAGATAGATAGATATGAACAGACTGAGATAGATAGATAGATAGATAGATAGATAGATAGATAGATTGTTGGAGTTGGTACACGTGTGTTGGTATATATGTGTATTGTAGGTTTTTGTGTGTACGACTTTTCGAAAGTCTTAATTCCTTTATCAAAGGATGAATTTAAGGTCAAGTTTTTCTTTGATACTTTGTGATCATTATCACTAATAACAGAGGAAGAAGTAAAAAAAAAGTCTTCATTGATACGTTTCCTCTTTTTAGTCATAAAACGTCCAAGCAGTTTTAAGACAACATAATGTTTTTCTCAGATCCAATAGACAAACAAGTATAAACAATTGTACTGAATGATAGTTACAAATAAATAATCAACAATTCACTTTCATGAAAAAATTTCGTTTTAACTCCCAAAAATGAACATTTTTATTTATTCGTATATTTCTATTTTTATGAGAAAGAAAATATCTATTTCTTGTTGATATATTAATTCATATAGAGATAAATGTTTACCAAAAGGCAATAGGGAACGCAAGATCAGGTTTTATACGGAAGCGATTACACGTATAAATGCTTGTTCGCATATGGTAGCAAAAATATCTTAACTCCGTGGGCATTTTTCCTTTAGGGTGCCTCGGGCGTATGGCAATATATATATAAAGAGACACACAGACAAGGGGAATGAGAGAGAGAGGCGGGGAGAGAGTGAGAGAGAGAGAGAGGAATAGAATGGTATATAAGTACCTCATTGTCATTAAAGATTGTGTGAAAGCGCAAAAATATTGAGCATGGCATTCAAGTGCATCTAATGGTGAGGCTCCAGTTCTGAACCTTTGTGGTGTGTTCAGTCATTCTTCCGTTGCAATTAATCTCATGTTCTGTTTGACCCAGGGTACTTGTATCTATCTGAGTCACTCCTATGAGTCACTCCTATGACTCAAATATATTTGTTTGAAATTATTAGTATTAGAAAGGAATACTTGAAATTATGAGACTACGTAAAGCCAAATGATCATTATTAAATAGAAATAGTTAGGAGGTGTCCGTGGTGTAATGGTTAACGTCACAGGATATGAACACGGCGATACGAGTTCAATTCCTGGACAAGACTGATTGCATTTCACATAGCACTAATACCCTTGGGAAAGGTATGAATCCAATTATTCTCCCTATGGATAAATAGTAGGGCAGACTAGGTTCTTCAGCCTTGGCGAGGCAACTAGTCTAGGAGAAGGAAAACTCTGAATTCAAACCTCTTAAACTCCGCTTAAAAAATTGACCTTGTGTCATATCCTGCCCGAGCGGAGGGGTTGGGTAAATAGGATTAAATAGAAATAGTTACTTCAAATCATATCATTGTGTAAAAATTATTTTTATTTGATAGGAATACTTGAAACCATAACGATATGTAAATTAATACATTGACTCTTTAAATACTTATATTATAACTAAGTATGAAGTATCTACTTGTTTAAAACGATTATAGAAGGTGTATTTTTGTACCATATATAATTGGAGACGATCATTGTTGAACAGACTTCAGTATGAAGTTGCCCAACATGCCGTAAAATAAACGCATCAACCAACCATATAATTGCTTGAAAATTACTCCGGTCAACAAAAATTTCTTTTTGAAATGGTGTCGTGGAATCAAACATCTTTTTTTAGCTGATTTGAGGATGCTGAATCTGAAAATAACCTTTTCTTGGTTAGCTACCGTTTTTGTTGTACACAAATGCCTTATTTTGAGGGAAAAAAAGCATTTTTTTTTCATCTGTTTTCTGTATATTTCTCAAAAGTAAAATCGTAGAAACTTCTCAGTTCATATTTGAACCAACAAATATTGGTCTGCTTATTGAAACATACCATTTTTGATAATCAGATCATAAGTCTTTAAAAATTACACGATTGGCGTCTTTAATGAGGTAAAAAACAGCCATCGAAAGGTTACCATGACTCTCATCCAACCAATACGTCCAAACCGCATCACTCTTTGCGTGAGTGAAAAAGGGGTGCGTCCTGCTGAGGTTGGATTTCAGGCCTCAGGGTTAAAAGAAAATCAGCTACAGAACTCAAACAAATAAAAATTACTTAAATGTAAAAGCATGGGACATATAGCGACACTTAACATTGGAACTTTGAGTAGAATAGACCAATAACCAGAACTGACTACGTCTGTGGCTGAGCATAATATAGATATAATATGCGTACAAGGACACAGACATCATCATAGTGAAGCAAAAATAAAATACCACGATTCTGGCAATGCATGGACATTTACCTCAGCATCGGTATGGAAAAAGACTGTCAATGCTGTCATAGGTATAGGAATGCTTCTCTGTCTATGCGTCCGAAAACCACTTAATTGTATCGAGAAAATACAACTCAGAATGGTGGTTGCTACGTTTAACGGCAACCCCAGCACAATGATTATCTCCTCCTACAGTCCTACAAATACGAGTGATGAAACGGGCCTCATCACCTTCTATAAGAAGCTATCCTCCCTGTTTCGTAGCATCCCTAAACACATCATTCTAATTATTGGTGGAGACATGAATGCTCAAATAGGTAAAAACGAAAATAAGAAATTTAGTCTACACAACGTATCAAACAGAATTGAAGCACACCTAACGGATTTCTCTCTTGAAAATGGACTAAAATGCCTTAATACTAAATTCCAGAAAAGGAAGGGAAAACTAGGGACCTACTCTTATGCAAATAAACCGATATATTATATCCTCATGAATAAGAACTGAATTAATAGCGCTTTGAATTGTCAGGCTTATTCCTCTTTTGAAAGTGTGTCTTCCGATCATCGAATTGTCACAGCAAAGACATGTCTAAGCCTATGCAGGAATACGACGTAAACAACTAAAACCACACATTATGATTTGTCCTTCCATAACAATGAAGTTATAAGCGATGAATATACGATAACGCTAAGAAAAAAACTCGATGCTCTTGAAGAGATATTTTAAATACTCCGAATGACGAATATAAGAACTTCGTAATGAGGCTGCTGCAGAATGCATACCAACCAAACTAAAAGCCAAACTGAGAGTTCCCTGGGAAACATTTAAATTTAAAAAAAAAACAAACGAGAAAACGTGAAAACAGCATCTTTATATAATAAAAGGAATCCAATTAATGATAACACCTAAAAACTTAAGAAGGTTCAAAATGAACTAACTAACACATGTCAAAAAGAAATAACCGAATACATTCAAGGCATGATCAATAAAATTAGAAATTCAGTTGAAGATAAATAATCTTGAATAGTGTGGCTGACAGTAAATGAAATCGGTAAAAGGAAAAGCACCTCCAAAGTATGCTAAAAGCTGCCAGTCAAGAAGGACGATTACACATGTGGAAAAAAAATTTCAAGAATCTGCTCGGAAAATCCCCGAAAGTTACAGATAAACTTATCGCGAGAATTAGTAATCATTAACTAACACTCTTTACTCAAGAAGAACTTGATGAAATACCACCAGAAGTATTCGAGGACCTACTGCTCCGATACTGCCACGCTATAGAGAGATGAACAAAAGGCTGCATCTTCCCTTTTCCCAAAAAGGCGACCTCGGAATTGCCAAGAACTACAGGAGTATAACTCTAACTTCTATAGCGGCAAAGGTTTGTTTCTGCAACTCAAACGCATCGAACCAGAAATTGAGAAAATTCTTAGGAAGAATCAAAATGGATTTCGGAGAAGCCGTTCCATAACATCACTGATTTTGACAATCTGTCGAATCTTAGAGTTCGTGCAAACAACATCGAGGTAACACTTTTATTTGTAGATTTCTTCAAAGCATTTGACACCACATTCGGAGGGAAGATGGAGCAAATACTTTTAGCCTATGGTCTCCACAAAGAAACTGTCGCAGCCATAATGATGTTTTATAAAAACACGAAAGTAAAAGTTTGCTTTACGGATAGAGACGCATACTTCTTTGACATTATTGGAAGGGGATACATTATCCCCATATCTGTTCATAATCTGCCTAGACTTCGTACTTAGAACGTCGATAGATTTGATGAAAGAATATGGTTTTATACTAAAATGGCAAGAAATAGATGACACCTCACACAAACAATAACAGACGCAAACTACGAATCTCTGCTCCATAGAATGTAGCAGACAACAGGTGGCATTGGCCTCCATATCTATGCCGACAAAACGGAGTACAGATGCTTTAATAAAAAAGTAGACATGTCCATACTAAATAGTGGCTCACTGAAATTAGTAGACAATATCACCGACCTCGGAAGCAGGTTCTAATCAGTGGAAAATTACATCAATATGTGACTAGCGAAGGCATAGAGAACTATTGATACGTTGTCGATCATATGGAAACCAGACTGATCCGATAAAATAAAACGCTATTTTTTCCATGCAGCTGTCGTGTCGATTCTACTATATGGATGCACCACATGGACACTGATTAAGCGTAGGGAGAAAAAGCTAGACGGGAATTGCACCAGAATGCTACGAGTCATGATGAACAAATCCCGGAAGCAACATCCCACAAAGTAGCAGCTGTACGGCCACCAACCTTCCATCTCTAAAAGCACTCAAATAAGACTGACATAACATTCGGGATACTGCTCGAAAAGCAAGAACAAACTCATAAACGACGTTCTCCTATTGACCCCTTTAAACGGATGTGCAAGTGTTGGATGACCAACAAGAACTTATCTACAACAGCTTGGTACGGACACAGGATGCAGGTTAGAAGACCGGCTTGAAACGATGGACAATAGAGACGAATGGCGAGAAAGAGTCAGAGAAATCCATGCTAGCTTTACGACATGGTGATGATTATGTATTTACCAATTTAAAATGATTGCAAACTTAATCAATTGATTGAATCTTAGATATTGCTATCACAATTATCTATGAAATATTTACCTGTCTAAAATGGTTGTGAACTGTATTAATATATTGTCTCTTAAAACATTGATATTGCAACTACGTAGGAAGAATTTACATGTTTAAAATAGAAGTGAACTTAATTAATACATTAGCTTTTAAATCATTGATGTTACAAGTGAATAAGAAGTGTTAAGAAAGTAAAAATGGTAGTAAACATTATTAATACATTGTCTATTAAAACATTGACATTGCAACCAAGAAGGAAGTGTTTACCTGTTTGAAATAAATGTGAATTTAATTAAACATTGGCACTTAAAATATTGATATTGCAAGTGAGTAAGAAGTGTTTAGCTGTTTAAAATGATTGTATAATTTATTAATACATTGTCTATTAAAACATTGACATTGCAACCAAGTGTTTACCAGTTTGAAATAAATGTAAACTTGTTTAAAATGACTTAGAACTTAAATACTGCATTAGCTCTTAAATCATTAATATTGCAAGTGAGTAAGAAGTGTTTACCTAGTTAAAATGGCTGCAAACTTTATAAATAGATTAGATCTTAAAAACATTGATAAAGTAAAGTTGCCGACCGTAGTCGAGGGCGACTAGAAGGCTCCCTTTTCAATAGCTACTTCACCGAGATGTAGGGGAAAGCGCTACTCCTTTCCCTGAATTGCTCCACTTTACCCTTGATACGTACCTTATAATGCTGAGTGTTAAGCAAGGAGGCATCAAGTACCATTTTATGACACGACCTGGGATTGAACCCAGGTCTCCCGGACCATTGGCGAACACTTTACCCACAAGGCCAATGTGCCGGTCCAAAAAAAATTAATATAGCAACTAAATATGAAGTACTTGATCAAAACGCTTAAAGAAGGACCTTTTTATACTGTATATCATTGGAACCATTAACCTTAAACAGACTTTGGCATAAATTCGAATCGGTTAGATTGTGTTTTATGTCAGATCAACTGTTATGGGTTATTTAAAGTCGAATCCCATTTACACCGCCATATATATATATATATATGTGTGTGTGTGTGTGTGTGTGTGTGTGTGTGTGTGTGATTTGTAAACGAATAGTTTCTGGGTATTAATTTTTACATAAGCCAGAGCACATTTGTTATCTCAGTAAACTTGTTTCAAATATAGTAAATGATTATCTTAGAACTTAGTTCTATTAGATAGAAGTATGAGACTCTAACAGGTACTACTACTCTGGGTCAGAGTGGACATGGGAGTAATGGCCATGAAGAGTTTCTCAAAGCTCCAGAACTGGAGCCTCATCATCAGATGTTTCAAACGAGTATCATATCCAGGACACTCGGTTGATTATTTGGCATAAAGTAACTCATCAAGGACTGACACGCCGTAAAACTAACTAATCTAACCATTAAGTCACAAAAAGATTCTGTGGGAAAAAGTTATACCGGTCATATATGAGCCATACTTTTGATATGATCATTTGAAATAATCCACATAAATTTTCTTTCCCTAGTGAATATACTGATAAGAAAACGGTTTGTGATGAGGATGAGCAGGATGTAATAAGAAACAAGATTATTTACCCTGATGCCGAAAAAGATTCTAAAACGGAAACGTCTTCTAAAGTAGACATGTCCTTCTTAGACCAACGAAGAGAGCTTTTTTCTTTTCCTTTTTCTTTCTTTTTAATATGAAGCACACATTGCTGACAAGTGCGTTTGCTTTGTTTAAAGCAATTGGTTTATGCATTAATTACTCTAAATTACTCCTCTTATCTTTTCCATCAAGAGATTTTGAGATGCAGCGGCACTCAAAGACATTACTCACCAAACACTTGTCAAAGCCAACGCAGATTTTTTCAAAGAAACGATTAGCCAGGAATAAAAGACTTTGTGATAAATTATAACTAGTGCTTTTTTTTTTTGTTATTGTTTGTATTTGTTGAATTTTCACACTAGTAGAATCTAGGGTATTTTACTAAAGATCAACTGACAGCAAGTTGCTTCAGTAACTGCAGTCCTAAGAGTATTAAACTTATTTACAGAGACTAGTTTAGTTGTGGAACAAGGGTTGAAGTATGGGGCACCCAGTGAAGATCTATCTCTCTAAATGTGGTCTTTTATTCTAGATTGTAAACTATTTCACCTCATGAGGTGACCATAGTTATTTACTAAGACTAGTTTAGTGGTGGCACAAGGTCTAAAGTATGGGACACCCAGTGAGAATCAAATTTACAACGGTCAGTAAATCAAAGCTGGTATTCATTACATCACGTGGGGTACACTATTAAGAGTATTATATCTGATTTTGATACTTTGTCAATATTGTTCTTATATATATCTAGATATAAAGCAAAAATAAGTTACTCATTCAACTACCCTACGAAAATAAAAGCTTAATCAGGTTTAATAATGAGCTACATAAAATTATATGTTTATTAATATCGAATATATTTTAGTTATGTTAATTTTACACTGTTATCTGTTTACGTATTAGTTTAACATTAATCAATATATTAAACTTATGATCAAACATATATTAAGCATATTATTAAACATATCATTACACATATATTAAACATATTATTAAACATAATATTAAACATATCAAACATATATTACACATGTTATTAATCAAATTATAAAACATATAATAATCATATTATTAGACATATATTAAAGATATTTTTAAACATATTATTAAATATATATTAAAAGAGTTATTAAACATATATTAAACATATTATCAAACATATTATTAAATATATTATAAAATATACATGAAACATTATTAAAGATATCATTAAACTCTGAAAGTTTTTTTCGCTGGCCTCGTTACTGGTTTGGTTGTAGGACCGTTACTCCTATAGCGTGTCCTGGGCAGAAATAAACTGGCAGAGCCTATCTCTCTCCAGGTATACGACTGATTTGAATTCAGTAGCCACCGACGCTAAAATGCAATAGCTCTTCTAAAAGATTTGAGCACTCCAGATTCCTGATAACGTATATGTCGAAAGGTATACGTAAAAATTCATTCACGGAGAATGATGATGGCTCTAGGATAAGATGTCTGACGGACGTAACATCAGCCGGGTTTCGATCCCAATTTGAAGCATCTCGCCGGTTTAGCCACTTTAAAGTGTCGTGATACAACGAAACAGTCTGTTAGTGGATGACTATATATATATAATTGTAAATCTCAAAGTGATTGTCCAATGAATGGCTTGTGTAGTTTAGATAACGTAGTATCAAGCTATTATTTATCCAAAAGAGGGCATAAGTGATAAGAAATATTATATTGGCGTTTCTTCTACTAATTTCAAGATTAGGTACGGAAATCATAAATATTCCTTTTCCCATGAGCATCAAAATAATCAAACTGCTCTATCAAAACATTATTGGGGATTAAAAAATAAAGGGTTAACCCCTGACATTCAATGGTCCATATTGAAAAGATCTAGTACCCCAAAATCTTTCGATAGTAGGTGCTATCAATGTCTTGAAGAAAAGATCCACATTTTGCTTTTTCCTGAGCCAAAAATTTTACTAAATAAGAGAAATGAACTAATAGCCAGGTGTAGACATAGGGCCAAATTTAAACTATAAATAATTAAACAAGTAAAAAAATTTTTTATAAAGCATAAATTTATTTGAGAATTAGAGTTAATTTTGAGAATAAATATAATAAATTATTAGATAGAAAATTATGAAAAAGCATATAATATATATGTACTACGCATAAAAAATGTAACTGATATTTTGAAATTTTTGAAATTTTAAAATATTTAAGTAAATTAAATATTTGTTTTTGTTTTAATATATCTATTACTGCATCTTTACGTGAGATTATTAATTAAAATTTAAATCTAATTAGAAATATCTGTAATTTAAGTCTATATGTAAAATTATTTTAAAAAAATTGTTTTAAAATAAATGTACTACATTGCCAACCGTAAATTTAAATTTAAAACGGAAGTGGGCTTAATGAAGAGATAACTCTTCACCCCTCTTCTGTCCCCTCCCACTCTTCTATCCCCTCCCACTCTTATGTGTCTACTCTAGTTTTTTTATCTAATTGATCTGATGAAGTCCTGTTAATTTTTTTTCGTGTTTTTGAAAATTTCAAAAATGCGTAACAGGATGGAAATAAATTTATAATCCTTTGTGATTGGTTTCGTTGTTTTTTCTTAAAGAAATATATATATGTATATATATATTATTATTATTAGAGTGTTAGTCGTCAGTAAATCTCTATGTGGTTATGTGTCGAACCAAGTGCAATATAATATGAAGAGTGCTCAATATCTATGATAGAGCTATAATAATGATAATGATAATAAATAAATATATATTATATGTATATTTTTATCCATGGAAAATATTGTTCTGCAACCTAAGGTTTCATGAAGTTTATAACAACATTCATCAGGCATTTAAGAAGATGGAATCAAATTAAAAATCGAAAATACGACAAAATACAGACAAAATGCAGACAAAATGCCGTTACGATTTCGTTTATGTGTGGTTGTAAGTGTGTCAGTGTATATGGGTGTAGGTATATGTGTGTACGTGTGGATGTGTGTTTTTAAGTTAAATCAGGCCAGGAACGTAAAGTGTTGGTTATAGCAAAAAATGGGTTACGAATGTGTATACATTTGTTGCAATATATTCTTTCCTTGACAGTGGATGTGGTTGCAGATTATCATCGCTGCAAGTTGGTGGGAATAAGTGAGAATCTGATTTGTAAAGGTGTATGGTGGCCAAGAGTTGCAATGGGTATAAGTAAGGTTATATTGTGCCGTAAATATGTTGGTGTAATATATACAGGGGGGTGTATAATAATAATAATAATAACTAAATGGGATATAACGTAAGAATCGTATACTATGGATCTCATAGGGGATATATATGTAATAAAATAAAATAAAATAATAAAGGGGTAAATAATAGTAAATGTGTTAAATAATAAATATGTGCGTAATAAATTGTTGTTATGCTAATAATAAATGAATGAAATATTGCGTAAATATTATATATTGTGGGTCTCATAGGTGGTGGTGGTGTGCGTAATGAAATAAAATGAAATAAAAGGGTTTAAATAATAGATGTGTACGAAGATGATTATAACTTAGGGGTAGGGTGTCGTCACTGAAAATCAAAGAAATTGATTAGATAGCGGGTTTGTAGGTTGGGGTTGTTTTTTAATAGTTATATATTATTTGTTGATGGGTGGTACATATACTATTGTAGAAAAGTTTAGAGTGAATTTGGTAGGTAAGGTGAATGTAGAGCGTTGAGGTCTATTTTAATGCTCGTAAAAAGTTAAAATAGTGGGGGGTGGGGGTGTATTGTGTGATGGATGTGATGGTAGGAGGAGGAAAATGGTATTTACGGTGCTTTAGGTTTTTTTTCATTAGATACGTGTACGAGGTGTTAGGTGGGTTGTGTGAGTGGGTTGAAGTGTGAAAGAAGGGGTTTATTTTCGTGCCTACATTTTGAGAGAATTTCAGATTTTTTATTTAGGAGGGTGTTTTGTGATGGATATGTGATGATGGCTAATTTTTCGTGGATACAAAGAAGGCATTTTTGGAATGTTTCGTTGTAGGCAGGTGCTTGTTTTAGTATTTCCCAGGTGATTGTGGGAGAGATGTTTGTGTCTTTTAGTTGCCATACGTACGAGGATAAGGAGGCGTTGAATGCGTAGTTCCTATATTTAAAAGAAAGATTATGGTTGTGGATTCTTTGCACCGATGTAGTGTTTGACGGAGGTGTTTGTTTTTACTGTGGCTTTATATATGGTGTTTGTATTTAGGCATTTATTTGGTAGGGGGCATGCGCTTTTGACCCTACAATTGGATTGGTTGTAGGGTTGTGGCGTACTGTTGGTGGATGCGAATTTTTTGTTGTGGTTTTTTATTATTTGTACTATGTTGTTTGTGCAACTGAAGATTTTGGCTAGGATATCAGTTCGAAAATGAACGTAATAACTTGGTTTAGTTTATTCGTTTAATCCTATTTACCAACCCCTCCGCTCGGGCAGGATATGACACAAGGTCAATTTTTAAGCGGAGTTTAACTGGGTTCAATTCAGAGTTTTCCTTCTCCTGAACTTGTTGCCTCACCAAGGCTGAAGAACCTAGCTTGAGGGAGAATAATTGGATTCATACTTTTCCCAAGGGTATTAGTGCTATGTGAAATGCAATCAGTCTCGTCCAGGATTTGAACTCGAGTCGCCGTGTCCATTTCCTACGACAATAACCATTACACCAGTTTATTCGTTTAATGGCCAATCAACCTTCATGCATGACTGAAGTTTGAACTTGTTTTCTACCGTATCACAGTCCAGCACGTAAGCCACTTTTCCGCGTGGACTCTTCGTAATTCTGGAGCATTTATTCAAATTCCAGTATTTTTATCTAAATCATCGTCACTCAAACTATTTAATTTCGTGTGACACAACTGGGTAATTCTTTTTAAAAAACGAATCAGAGTCGGTATTTGTATCTAACAATTATTCGTACATGATCATATATATATATATATATATATATATATATATATATATATGCTGCGTGCTGCGTGCAATCCTCAACAAGTCCTGGCAGCAACACCCCACAAGACACCAACTGTACGGCCACCTGCCCCCTATCACGAAAACTATTCAAGTTAGGCGAACCAGACATGCAGGACACTGCTGGAGAAGCAGAGATAAACTGATAAGAGATGTACTCTTATGGATCCCCACACACGGCCGCGCAAAAGCAGGACGACCAGCACGAACGTACATTCAGCAGCTATGTGAGGATACAGGTTGTTGTCCTGAAGACCTGCCTAGGGCGATGAACGATAGGGAGGAGTGGCGAGAGAGGGTCAGGGATATCCGTGCTGCCAGCACGATATGATGATGATGATGATGATATTGAAAAACAAGAAATTTGTAAATAATATATATATATATATATATTGTTTAAAAAACAAGAAATTTAGAAATTATATATATATATATATATATAATTGTTAAATAATTTCAATTATCACCCTTTCTACGTTTATTTTAACCACACAAAACAGTTCTTTAATTAAAAAAATAATTTAAATCAATCAATAATTCTATTTTTAGTGTGTTTAGTCTTAGTTTTGTATTTTTAACACCTTTTTCCTCTTCTTAATCACAAGGAATTCTCAGATGGTATTTTATTTCATTTAGCCTGTCGTGAATTTTCACTGTGGTAAACAAAACGGTGCATTCGTGTTTGCAATGAACGCAGACTGTAAATATTGATTTTCATTCGTCGGTAAAAACGCTTAAGACATTTTCAGCGTGTAATTAATCGAATAAAACAGAAAAGTGATAAGCTACGTTGAAATTGTCACAACACAATAGCCCGTCACACATGCAGTCGTATGCACGCGTATTCAGAAAATGCTATTCATTGATTCAACCTTTTAAATTGAGCAAGTATATTATTACATTAAAAACTATGGCAACTTAGCAGATGACGCTGCTGAAACATGAAGTGGGAATTGATATCGTTTTGTAAAATACTTTATTGACGAATGAAGTAATTTTTGATGAGAGAGAAAATAAATGTATGTTATTAATAATATCCCTTCTTTTCTAGGCGTCTTGCGTAGTTTAATTATTAGCTATGAAGGCTAGCTGATCATTAATAGTAAGTTCGATTCTCACTGTCTTCTCTATACTTATGGCCTTGTGCCAGACTAAATACAGATTAATGAATAACTATCCTTTTTAATTTACTAAAAAAAAATCAACTGTGTAAGGAATTTTTTCTTTTCTTTTCACTTTGTTTTATATTGATTAATATAAGCTTGTCTGGCACAATACCGAAGGTATGGAGTACTCAGTTTGATACGAGTATGTATTTACTCAATCCCTCAGTCACAAGCTGGATGCAACAAAAGGTCAATACTTTTGAGCAGACTACAAATGGTTTTCCCTCTCCGAGACTGGTTGTGATACCAAGGTTCAAGTACCCATTCTGCCCTAATATTTATCCATAGCGAGGGGAAGAAGGAATGGATTAATGTCTTCCCAAAGACATTAGCGCAAAGCAAAGCGTAGACAAGATCTTCCAGGTTCTGGGCCCATATTCTACGTAAATAACCGTTACAATACGTGCGTTTGATACAAGTTGTCTGGATATTCAATCAGGAGATCGGGTTGAAATTCGGAATAAAAAAAAACTGCAGTATAGAGAGCATTCAAAGAAAAGGGAGAAGCAGCATAACTTATACATGACATGAATATACAATTAAAAATATATACATGAATTCACGACATATGATATAAGTAAAGCAAAGTTGGCGAACGTAGTCGAGGGCGACCCAAAGGCTCCCTTTTCAATAGCTACTACACCGAGGTGTAGGGCACTACTCCTTTCCCAGGATTGCTCCACTTTACCCTTGATACGTACCTTATATTGCTGAGTGTTAAGCAAGGAGGTATCAAGTATCATTTTTAAAGTCTTCGGTATGACGCGACCTGGGATTGAACCCAGGTCTCTCGGACCATTGGCGAACACTCTACCCACTAGGCCAATGAGCCGGTTAACATATTTTTTTTGGTCAAGGGGAGGTTCAAATGATTACACGACTCGGAAATGAATGATAAGAAATATATTGAAAGAAAATAGTACATTCATAAACGATAGCTGGGCGAAACCCCTCCTCAGCTTAACAAAATCATTAATATTACCGTTCTTGGTGACGGTTCGCCGAGACTGCGCAGAAGAGAGCTTAGCCGGTATATGTCACATGAGGGCGATTCCATCTGTAGAGGAGACACCCCAACTCATATGATATAGAAATACCTAAATAAGCTATCCAATGTAAAATATGCTGAGAAATTTAATGGAAAAGCAGTGAAAATCTAGAAAGTTATACCAGTTGCAGGTGGAATGTCTCTGCCTGAATGAGGAAGAATTTTCCAAGAAACTCCATACACTAGAGTAGGAAACCTTTTCATGTTTAAAGTCCATATTGAAATTCATTTACGACGACAAAAGACACACTCAGTAAAATGTAATCATGTTTACAACGAAATTTAATGTTTTTTACTCAGTAATTTTATTCAAATTTAAGTAATATACACTATTTAAAATAAAAGAAAAGGTAACTTTTCGATAACTTTTATGTCGCTCTTTGCGAGAAAGTATTGTAATATTAGGCTCTAAATTGCGAATGTACAGTTTTAATTTATCTTTCGATAAGGCCTTGGCATCATAGCAATAAATAAGTCATGCAATAATTAACTATTACTTTTTTAATCACATAAGAATGTACATTTATAAGTAAAATATCTTTTTTTACATTTATTTGAAATCACAAACAGTGTCTTTATTATTATATTAAGATATCCTTTTGGAGGTGGTAAAAATCTGTGATTGTTTCAATCAAGAGTTCAGATCAGGAGTGGGAAAACTTTTCATTTTTGAAACACTCATTTAAATTAATTATCGACCATAAATGCCGAATTAAATTCAGTGTTATCCTGTTTACAACAAGATCTAATGTTTCTAAGTTAGTAATTTAGTTCAAATTCAATTAAAATATACTACTTAAAAGTAAGGACAAACTAACCTTTTAGAGACTTTTTGAATCGCATTTGTAAGAGTTGGGATATCAGGTTCTAAAGAGTAAAAGCACAGTTTTGATTGATCTTTCGACAAAGCTATGGAAGGCCACACTTGATAGTTTACAAGGACACCTGCGATCTAAAGATCGCAGGTTCTTTACTCCTAAACCATTAGGTTTAATCAAAGAAATAATGTCGTTTGATTTGAGGAATAGTCATGAAGATATTAATTACATAAGTTATAAGAAACACCGAACCATATATCTTATATGGCGGAAATGGCTTAATATTTTTGAAAAAACAAGAAAAAAACAAAAGTATTTCAAATCTTCATAAAAACTGTCCGGATCCTCAGAATTTTGTCCGGAACCTTCAGAATTTTGTCCGGATCCTCAGAATTTTGTCCGGATCCTTCAGAATTTTGTCCGGATCCTCAGAATTTTGTCCGGATCCTTCAGAATTTTATCCGGAACCTTCAGAATTTTGTCCAGATACTTCAGAATTTTGTTCGGATCCTTCTGAATTTTGTCCGGATACTTCAGAATTTTGAAATCGTCATATATGCAATGATTACAATGTACAAAGGATACCGAGAAGCAATTGACCAATTTCAACCATCAAAGTTAGCATGATGTTGAAAGAAAAAGAGAAAATATTTCATGGAAAAATGGAAGAGAATTTAATTAAACAGAATGAAATCAAGAAAAAAAATCTTTAAAGACTGAAGGATATTTTGGAAACTAGAATCAACAACATAGGTTGTATCATGGTAAAATATTTTGGGCCTTTCCTGAACTAGATGTGAGGAATTCTAGAGAATCTGAATAAAAAGATGAAGAAATTGGTCACCATCAATAACCCTTTACCCAAGCTGGATGATATAGTTAGATTATATAGAAAAAGGAAAAAGAAGGAAGGGAACGTCAATATTGAGAATTGTACCGATTCTATTACGAGTAAAGAACTCTATACCTACCGGTCCCTTGTAACATACTGACCCCGGCCAAGCTGTCAAAAGAAGAAATGCACCTGAGTAAATAACAGGTGCATCCGGTCGAAGATATCAGGGGACAACCTTGACTGTCGAAGGGTTGAATTGAGTGCGAATTGTGACGCTCGCAAGAAGTTGGTGGGCATCAAATTATTATACAACCCCGGCGACAGGAAGTTCAGATTAGTTGGAGAGAAGATGCTGGAATGAGAACATGTCCCAGCAGAGGCTAGACTCCCGAGGCCCCCCCAGGCCCCCGGTTGAGCAGCCCAGAAGAACGGGAAAGAACTGCTGCTATAGTCAGAAGAGTTGGGGGGTCACTATGGTGCAGTTCTGTTCAGTCTCCAACTCACCTCTCACTGGTAATACCTTTCGTAAAACTTTCGAACCCTTTCAAATAAAGTGAGAGGTATATTTTTCTAAAGAACTGTGTCCGCTCGTCTTTATTGTGTTGAATATGTTTCTGCATGCATCTGCATATGAGTATGTTATATTGTTAGTGTGAACGAACACATTAGAAAGACCTGGTCGAGAGCATACAGATAGCCTGTTGATCCTGGTGGAGTGAAAATTTCCAGTTCTATACTCTTCTCCACTGGACGCCCGTACCAAAATGATGACATACAAAGGAAAACGAAAAGCAACAGAACTTGTATAATACATGGTTAGACAATAAAAGCAAATGGAGGAAGTCGGTGCAAACTAGTTCAAATTAACTTGACACTAACTACTTTTGTGTCTTTTGCGTGTGACTAAGTACAACAGGCTGGAAATGCTATCCCTCGTTCCTGTCAGCTAACAAGTCGGGTCTCAGCTAACTCACGGGCTTAACTTCGCTTGTTACTCCTTTTCTCGTCTGCTTTCACAATCTACCATGTACTGATTATATGAGGCGTTTGTCCCTACCTACCTCAAGATAAAAGACCATTCATATTCAGGTACTTAAAATGGCTAATGTTTAATCAACCGGTTAGCGCAAAAACCTCGTGCTGAACAAAGGAAATAAAACTTCCTCCAGAGTTCTCTGAACTTCTGACCAACCTCGATTCTCCCGATATCACTACCCATATGCATCTACTCATATAAGTACGTACGTCCACCCTTTTTCCATACATATATGTTCCCACATTCACTTATACTCTCCACACTGCACCACAGATAAAACAATTAATCACATAATAAGCAAACGCAGCAAACTGGTACAAAGGAATATATAACTATGCATAACTGGGCGGGAAAGGTTATCTACTGGGAATTGTGCAAGGGATAAAAAATTAACTATACTGACAAATGTTATATGCACATAATAGAATTTGTCCAAGAAAATGAGATGCATATAATCTTCTGGGACTTTGTGATACAAACGAATCCTCCAAACAGGCACACGCAAACGGTTCCTCCAATCCCCTCCAGTTAGCCATACCTAAAAAATAATTTTAAAAAATTGGGACCAAATAGATTTTGCTGTTCCAGCATACCATTGAATGAAAATAAAAGAAAGTTAAAAACTCGAAAAATACATGAACCTTGCGAGAGAACGAAAAAAATTGTGACGGTGATACCATTTGTGGTTGGAGATCTTGGAACAGCACCCAAGAACCTGGAAAATAGAAAATCTGGAGATCTGAAGAGATTTGTGGTCGCTCTAAATTTATGAAAAAATCACCAATTACAATTCATGTAAAAAATTCACAAGGAGTTAAATAATAATTATATTTTGTAAGAGAAATTTTGTTCTTGGATAGTGTGTGTAATTTCTTTATTGCTTATGTTGTGAATGTATAGAAAATAACTATTATTCCCTTCAATCTTTGATTTTCTGCCCTGGACAACACTATGTAAGACAAATTTGGTTCCTTGATAGTGTGTGTTATTTCGTAATTGATTATGTTGTAAAAGTATAGAAAGTGGCTATTATTCCCTTCAAACTTTGCTTTTCTGTCCAGATAACACTATGTACGACAAATATTGTGCCTGCATATTCAGTTTTATTTCGAAATTGCTTATATTGTAAAAGTATGACTATTTTCCCTATTCAACCTTTGCTTTTGCATCAAGGATAAATTTAGAAATTAAGTTATATTTTATGTAAAAACGGGCAAATTTGCACATTTTCATTTTCATAAGATCTAATTAAACTCATATGAATCAGAATGTCCTCCTCATCCTCATGTCGTGTCACAGGCACGGATATCCCTGACCCTCTCTCGCCACTTCTCCTTATCGTTCATCGCCTCTGGCAGGTCTTCAGGGCCACATCCCATATCCTCACATAGCTGCTGGATGTATGTTCGAGCTGGTCGTCCTGCTTTTGCCCGGCCATATGTTGGGGTCCATAGGAGTACATCACTTATGAGCTCGTCCCTGCTTCTCCAGCAGTGTCCTGCATGTCTGGTTCGTCTAACTTGGATAGTTTTCGTGATGGGAGGCTGGTGGCCGTATAATTGGTGGTTTGTGGGGTGTTGCCGCCAGGACTTGTTCAATATTGCTCTCACCATTCTTGTGTAATTGCCGTCTAGCTTCTTCTCCAGCCGTTTAGTTTGCGTCCAAGTAGTGCATCCATACAGCAGTATCGATACGACCACTGCTTGGAAGAAACTGCGTTTCATTTTATCGGTCAGGTCTGATTTCCATATGATCGATAGCCTATCGATAGCTGTCCATGCCTTCGTTAGCCGTGTGTCGATGTCCTTTTCTGTTGATGATACGCTGCTTCCTTGGTAGGTGAATTGGTCTACTAGTTTAAGAAGGGTTCCATCTAGTGTGGTGATGTCGCCTGTTTGATTATAGCACATATATTCCGTTTTGTGTGTATTGACATGGAGGCCAACGCCTGCGGCGGCTCGTTCCAAACTATGCAGTAGTTTTTCGGCTTGGTTGAGTGTATTTGCCAGTATCGCTATGTCATCGGCGTAGTCGGCGTTGGTAATTGTTTTTTACGAGGTATCTTCTGATTCTTTTCTAAGCACGTAGTCTAGACAGATGATAAAGAGGTATGGTGCTAGCGTGTCTCCCCGTAGTACTCCAGCTACAATGTCGAAGTATTCTGTCTCCATCTGGTGAACGTACTTTCACTTTGGTGTTTCTATAGAGAATCGTTATTGCTGCTATGGTTTGTCTAGGTATGCCGTATGCTAGTAGGATTTGCTCCATCTTTCCTCAGTGAATGGAATCGAAGGCCTTGGTAAAGTCGATAAATAGTAATGTCGCTTGTAGGCTTTTTGCCCGTACGCCCTCTAGGATTCTACGGATGGTTAATATTTGTGAGGTCGTGGATCTATTTCTTCGGAAGAATCAGAATGTACTTATACAAAATTGATATCCAAATAAACAAAAATATTTAGAAGTTTTGAAAAAATTCTTTATCCGTTACTCAGCACTGAATCTGCCTAGAATATTTTGAAAAAATTGTTAAATTAAAAATTTTAATTACCTAGATCATAAAAGCAAAGTTTGAAGAAAAAATGTTTTTTCCGTTTATTTTAGGCATAAGTAATGAGGAAATAGGAATTTCTGTCCAGGAACAACAAGTTTTTAAAAATGTTGCAATATAGTGTTATCAAAATATCTAATATAGTACAAGTCAACAATTAGAAAAGTGGGTGTCGTTGAGGTGTAATGGTTAAAACGATGGACTGTGGAATCGTAGTAAGCGAGTTCGAGCTCCAGTCACCCTAATACGTTCACTTTCGGAAAAATACCCGTGGGAAAGGTATGAACCCCCTTATCCTCACTGGGTTAAATGGGTTAAATAGTTCCACAACTGTTCTTTGGCATTAAATAACCAACAAAGGTTGTTATGCCATTAAACAACGAAAGAAAAAAAAGAAAGAGTGACTTCGCATTTCCCGAAAATCACCAAGTTAAAGTAAATGGCCTTCGGATATTTCCCGTCGAACTTGGGAGCCGACACGAAACTTCAAACTTAACACGATATTTAATCAAGTTGGGTAGATTGTTCTAATTCCGTTAATCATAACAGGGTACAAATGTTAATCAATAATAAGTATTCTTTGTTATTTACCTGTAGCCAGGACTGAACCCGCAACTTCAAGATGATTTCATTTAGAAAAAGAGGAAATATTTGAAGAAGGTCGTGGGACGCATTAACCGAAACGTTGTGAATATAACAATAAAGATGAAGACAAAAGTTCGAATTCACTAAATGATAGAAATCATCAAACTTCATCTCAGAAAGAGAAAAAACTCTTAATTTTAGTAATAATATCCTCATAATATTACTTTTGATAGTATAATCTTTAAAAAATCCTGATGCCTTTGGTTTAGAAGAAAATCCAACATCTTTTTTATTATTGTTTAAAGTACACATCAATGGAACTTACCTAGCATTATAGGGTCCATTTAGTGTTCATACCAAGTGGGTTAAAGTGGATCGCCTGATCCCAAAAGGGCCTTTTCATCAGGCAATACCTGCTTAGCAGGGATGAATTTTTGCTTGACGCCTGAGGCGCCTCTAAAGAGGAATACCGAGGGTATGGAGTATTTTTGTAACAGCTATGTATGAGTCTCGATTCACACGTGTTCTCACCCCCACTTTAAAATGAGCCCAACCCCCATAATAAAATGACTCCTAACCCCCACTATAAAATGACCTCATGTCAAATCTGATTTAGTAGGCAGTCGAATAAATCCACACATATCGATGGAACAAAATTGTATGTATTTACCATCCCATCCGCATAAGGTTAATTTTTAAGCAGAGCTTAACAAGTTTGAATTCAGAGATTTCCTTCTCCTAGACTGGTTGCCATATCAAAGTTAAAGAAGCCAGTCTGTATTTACCCAACCCTCTACTTTGCGCAAGATGTGACACAAGGTCAATTTTTAAGCAGAGTTTAACAGTTTTGAATTCAGAGTTTTCCTTCTTCTAGACAGGTTGCCTAACCAAGGCTAAAGAACTCAGTCTGTCCAACTATTTACCCAGAACTGAAACGATGTGTGAGTAAGCACATTTATCTGTCTTTACTTAACTGTTTAAACAAAAATATACTTGTCTGAACTTATCAAAGCCTCTGTTATTTTTAGAAAACCGAATGTAATATTAGTTTAACTGGGCAATCATTCAGTTAAACTGATATTAAACTCATTTTCCTGTGATAAAATCAATAATTTAAAATTTGGTTTCTACCTGGGTTCGAACCTAGATTTCTGCAAGAAACGCAATTATTTTTTATGTACATTTGCGTGCACATACAAAGAAATGCTTTAGTAGACATCTGAGTGTTGCACAGTATACTCGTGCGCATTATTTTATTTTAATCTGTATATTAATTAACCTGTCGCTGTTATTGACTACTCACTGTTTTGTTCATAACAGGATAGCGCTGTTTCCATAACATTTTAAGACATATCTTCATCTTTGTTTGCAACAATATCTAAGCCCCCTCACCATCTCACTTCTTGTGTCAACAACGAAATCATTGGTTGTTATAATATTTAAATGAATCAATATAAGTTTTTTTCTTTATTCGCTGCTGCTGCTGCTGCTGTTGATTTTCTTCATTCTTTGTGTAGTTGTCTTTCTTCCCTATCCTGCGCACTGTGGTCCAAACCACTGAAGCAAAGTGAGCTCAGAATCTTTCAGTCAAGCACAGAACTATATTTTCCGTATAAAAACTATCAATTTACGTCCTGGAGGAATAGCATAATTCTCATACGAATAGCAAAGCACTGAATTTTCCGTATAAAAACTATCAATTTACGTCCTGGAGGAATAGCATTGTTCTCATACGAATAGCACAGCCCTAAATTTTCCGTATGAAATCTATCAATTTACTACCCTGGGGGAATAATATTGTTCCTATATCCCATACAAATAGCACTGAGCTAAATTTTCCGTGTGAAATTTACTTCACCGAAGGAATAGTATTGTTCTGATGTCTCAATAGAACTGCACTAAAATTTCCGTATGAAATCAATCAATTTTCTTCCCTGGAAGAATAGTACAAAAAACAACGATTTTTCTTTATACCATTCAAATAGTAAGAATACGTCTTTTGATAAAACCAAGTATCATTGGACTGTTCACTTGATTTTTGACGTTTGGTCTACCTTTTACTATCATAGATACTGCGAACGTTTTAAAACTTCAAAAATAGTTTGAATATTTTGAAATATATATGATAGACAAGAACTAAAAATAGAAATATACTAGGATTTTTTTTTATTGTACCATTTAGTGCTTAGTAGCAACAAGTAAGCTGACGAAAGCATGTTTGCGAAAAAGGTTTTTAACGTGTTTCTCCTACACTCCATCTTCTTCTAGTTACAGACAAAAATAAATATACGAATACACATTGAGTTTTATCATTTGAGATTCTACCGCTTTAGCCGACAGGGCGATATCGTTATAGAAAATTTCATGTAAAACTCTCTCTCCCCCCCTCTCTCTCTCTATATATATATATATATATACTGTCATTCAAAGACAAACTGTTTCGTTGTATCAGAACTTTTATGCGTGGCTAGACCCGCGAGATGCTTCAAGCTGGGACTGAAACCATCGTCTTTCTTTGCGTATCTGAAGGAATTTTTACGCATTTCTTTTTATATATACATTATCGGCTACCTAGATTATTCAATTCTTCGGGAAAGCATTTGCATTTTAGTGTATATGGCAGCTGGCATATTTCCCCTCAAGAGAGCTCATCCCACGAGGAGTAGGAACGCATATATGTAGTCATCCACAACATGTATATCTGTTTCATTGTATCAGAACTCTTTATTATGGCTTGACCCGCGAGGCCACCGTCATGCTAAAACACACACACACACACACACACACACACACACACACACACACACACACACACACACACACACATACATATATATATATATATATATTACAACATTGCATGGTTGTCACTATCTCTCTTGGTGGGTTTGTGGCTGACCAAACGTGGTATAATTTGGAAAGTGCTCAATATCTGTGATAGAGCTATTACATGATACAATTATAAATAAATATAAATTAGTTTTTATATATATTTAATAGTATAGATGCTTATCTGCGACCACTGGTTTCATATCGTCTTTATATGACAATCATCAGGATTGTCCTATGGGTAGAGTGTTCGCCAACAGTCCGGGAGACCAGAGTTCAATCCGAGGTCGAGTCATATCAAAGACTCAAAAAATGGTAATTGATAACACCTTGCTTAACACTTCGCATTATAAGGTGCGGATCAAGGGTAAAGTGGAGCAATGTAGGGAAAGGAGTAGCACCTTCTACATCTCAGTGTAGTAGCTAATAAAAAGGGAGTCTTCGGGTCACCCTCAATTCCGGTCGCCAACTTCACTTATCTTATATATGTATATATATTTATCTACCAACCCCTTTGCTCGGGCAGGATATGACGCAAGGTCAAATTTTAAGCGGAGTTTAACAGGTTTGAATTCAGAGTTTTCCTTCTCCTAGACTAGTTGCATCAAGGCTGAAGAACCCAGACTGCCCTACTATTTACCCATAGATGGAAGGAGAATAATTGGATTCATACCTTTCCCAAGAGTATTAGTGCTATGTGAAATGCAATCAGTCTCGTCCAGGATTTGAACTCGGTGTCGCCGTGTCCATTTCCTACGACAATAACGATTACACCATATATATGTTTTCATCATGAAAATATACATATATGTCAAATAAAATTCCCTTTACTCTTTATCACCATCTGACCCTTTCGTCCATCGCTTTTGGAAAATCTTCTTGGTTGTATTCAGTAATTGCAGAGAGCTGATAAATGTAAGTTTTTGCTTGTTAGTCAACACTGGTATACCCAAATGTGGCAGGCTATCGAGTCTGTCCTAATTTGCAGC